>JASDQU010107678.1:94094-112073 GCA_032191745.1 Picea mariana | reverse complement strand
GCTTCTGACAATCTGCACCTATAGCCTCCAGGTGATTGTGCACCTATGGAAGACTCAATTGGGCTTCTGACAGTCCCGCAGGTGAATCGACATGCTCTTAATTCATCACCGGACTTTCCCTTTATGGCGGAGAAGATGTCTAACCACCACCAACTACCTTAATAACTTCTTTATTGGGATTGAGGATAGCTCAACCAACTTGGCACCTTTGGGACATGGAAGACTCCTCGCGCTACCACCTGGAATAACTGAACAGCTTGACGAATAGGCGTGGAGGCCAGCGCGAAGGGTGGGGCACATAACGGGAGTGGTGGCGCCAGCACTATGAGGGTGAAATGAGAAGTGGCGAGGTGCAGGATATGTGGCAGGGGAAGATACGCGGTGAAAGGCAATAAGTGGAAGGAGGTAGGAGGTGAAATGTGATGGGCACAATAAGGCTGACGTGGAAGTGAGCGGGACAAATGGTGGGTGGTGAGTGGATGATGAGGTGGGGGGAGGGACCACATGGATCAGAAGAAGGAAGGTGGACAGCTGTCAGAGGATGAGGAAGGGCTAAAGGGAGCGAGCCCCATCACATGGTTAGGTGGAGAACAGATGGCAAGATGACATGAAAAGAAAGGGGGCCCCACGTTGATTTAAACGCAAAAAGACAGATGGTGTCTGGATTGCTTATGCGTCGTTGATCCGAGCACTCTTGATCATAGCCATCGAAGAGATGCGTCCTCAATTCTGGACCCCCCCCCCCCTCTGCTTAAAGGTAGAAAGGCGGGGGGGNCCGGAATTACCCTACACGCCGTTGATCCGGGCGCTTCGATCACAGTCGTTGAAGAGGTGCACCCTCGATTCCAGACCCCCCCCCCCTTCGCTTAAAGGTAGAAAGGCGGGGGGGCTCCGGAATCCTATGTATGCCGTTGATCTGGGCACGCAGATGTTTGCCATCCAGATTCACTTGCCACTTACCACAAGCGTATTTGCACCCCGAACTTAGGACAAGTGGGTTTTCTACCCATTCCTTCGCATTTTACCCCCCTTTACAAGAATTATCGCTAACACATTGTATTTATGTACTGGTAATACTGACTCTTCTATCTCTTTAGATTCTACAGGAGTGGATACAACATTATGGCATCATAGGATTGGACACATGAGTGAGAAGGGGATGGAGATACTTCACAAAATAAATTTGTTGCCAGATCTTAAACAAATTGATTTGGATTTCTATGAGCAGTGTGTTTATGGAACAGAAGAGAGTCAAATTTCTTAGAGTCAGAAAAGAAAAGAAGAGTGAAAGGTTAGAGGTTGTGCATACAGATGTATGGGGACCAGTTCAGGTATCATCTCTTGGTGGATCTTGTTATTATGTTACTTTTATTGATGATGCAACTAGAAAAACTTGGGTTTATTGAATTCGACAAAAATATGATGTTTTTTATACTTTTTAGAAACGGAAAGATTTGGTTGAGAATGAGACAAGAAAAAGGTTGAAGTGTCTCAGATCAAACAATGGAGGTGAATATTGCAGCAAGGAGTTTGATGATTACTATTCATACCATGGGATTCATATAGAGAAGACAGTTCCAGGAACACCACAAGAAAATGGTGTGTTAGAAAGGATGAACAGAACAATCATGCAGCATGCAAGGAGTATGAGATTGCATGTTGGTTTTCCCTTACAGTTCTGGGCATATGTTGTAGATATTGATGTTTACTTAATAAAAAAAGGACCTTCAATCTCTTTGGATGGTATAATTCGAGAGGAAGAATGGACAGGTAAAAAGGTAAACTATTCTTTTTTGAATACTTTCGATTGTGAATCATTTGTCCATATTGATAAAGAAAATAGAACAAATCTTGAGGAAAAATCCAAGAAGTGTACCTTTATTGGATACGATGTTAATGATTTTGGTTGTCTCTTATGGGATTATGAAAATAACAAAATCATTAGGAGTAGAGATGTAATATTCAATGCGAAGGTCATGTACAAATATCAGTTGCAGGAAAATAAATGGGAAAAATAAAAACCAGAATACAAAGTGCTTGATGAGATCACTAAAAAAAGAAATTCCAAAGGTACCAAAAAATCAAAATGTAGAACAACAAGATCAGCATGTACCTCAAACTCCTGCAAGTGTTGTTAGAGGATCTATCAGGTTAAGTAGATCCCATGAACGATACTCTCCTTCATTGTATTATTTATTGTTGACTGATTCTGGTGAACCGGGATGTTATGAAGAGGAAATGTAGGTAGACACCAAAAAGAAGTGGGAGCAAGGCATGAAAGAGGAAACAGATTCCTTGGTAAATAACCATACTTGAGACTTGGTTCAGTTTCCTACAGGGAAAAGAGCATTGCAGAATAAATGGGTTTACAAGTTGAAGGAAGAATATGGAGGAAAAAAGTGGTACAAGGGTAGACTTGTTATAAAGGGGTTTGCACAAAAGAAAGGTATAGATTTTGATGAATTATCTTCTCATGTTGTTAAAATGACTTCAATTAGGTCTATTTTAAGTCTTATGGCAGTAGAATATTTACATATTGAACAATTAGATGTAAAAACAACTTTTCTCCATAGGGATTTGGAGGAAGAGACTTATATGCAACATCCATAGGGGTATGAGGTCAAAGGGAAAGAAAATTTGGTATGCAGGTTGAAGAAGAGCTTGTATGGCCTAAAGTAATATCCAAGGTAGTGGTATTTGAAGTTTGACAGGTTTATGACAAAACAAGGTTATAGTAGATGTCATTCTAATCACTGTGTTTATTTTAAAAGGCTATAAAATGGAAGCTATATTATCTTGTTATTGTATGTATGTGACATGCTTTTTGTAAGGTCTAATATGTAGGATATAAATTTGCTCAAGAAGAAATTAGATAATTCATTTGTGATGAAGGATTTGGGTGCTGCAAACAAAATCCTTGGTATAAGAATAACAAGAGACGGGAAAAATCGCAAATTGACATTGTCTCGGGGTGAGTACATAGAGAAGGTGTTGGAGAGGTTTAGAATGCAGAATGAAAAACTAGTTAGTACACCTTTGGCCAGCCATTTCAAATTAACTAAGGAAATGTGTCCCAAGACACAGGAGGAGATAGAATACATGTCCAGTGTCCCTTATTCATCAACAATTGGCAGCTTTATGTATGTGATGGTTTGAAAAAGACCAGATATTGCACATGCAGTGGGAGTTGTGAGCGGGTATATGAACAATCCAGGTAAAGAACCTTGGGAGGCAATAAAGTGGATTCTCAAGTATTTGAGAGGTACTATTACTCATGCATTATGTTTTGAAGCTTTAGACATTGTTCTACAGGGATATGTTGATTTAGATATGGAAAGTGATAAAGATAGCAGGAGGAGCACCACAGGGTATGTTTTTATTGTAGGTGGAACAATAGTAAGTTGGATTTCGAAACTGCAAAAGGTTGTTTCACTTTCAACAACAGAGGCAGAGTATGTTGTTGCTCCAAAGGCTGTAAAGAGATTATTTGGTTACAGATATTTATGGAGGAATTGTGAAAGAAGCAGGAGAATAGCAGTGTATACTGTGACAGTGAGAGTGTCATTCATCTTATAAAGAACCCAGCCTTCCATTCGAAGACTAAGCATATACAGCTCAGGTACCATTTCATACGATCCGTCTTGGAAAATGGACATTTGAAGTTGGAAAAGATACACACTAGCCAGAATCCTGCAGGCATGTTAACAAAGGGAGTAACCAGGGAGAAATTGAGTTCTTTCTCAGTTTTAGTTGGTCTTCAAGCATGAATATTGAGATGAGAAATTTTCCAGGTCCAAGAAGGATCATAGTCCAGCATATACAACAGCGGTGGAGTTGTTGAGATCAGTCTCCAAGTGGGAGATTGTTGGTTGTGGAGCATGAATATCTTCTTGATTCAAAGATCTTTGTTTTTAGTTGTGTTTATAACCCATGAAGAATTTACACCCTAGAATAATGTACACTCCTCCACGTGGGGGAGTGAAGGGAGGGTTACCCCCCCTGCAGAGTCCGAGGGAAAGGGGGGGTTCAGGGGAGAATCCCCCAAAGGAAAAATTTCCTTGTAAATGTATATTGTAATTCCATAGTAAATCTGGACCGTTCATTATAAGGTCACAGATCTGACGGTAGAGGTTATGTTAGGGTTTTTTTCACTAGAAGGAAACCCTCTTTTATGAGGAAAATGTACTGTGGCTATGCATCATTACGAATATTGTATTCTAAGTGAGGAGAATGTGAGAGAAATAAGAGGAAGTTACAACAGGTGTGTTGTAGGTTGTATCCCTTCATTTGTTGGATAATAATAAAGGAAGGACCTGGAAATTTCTCTAGTGGACATAGCCCACACTGGGTGAACCACATATATCTATGTCTCTATTGTATTGTGTATCTTCTTTGTTTTATCTCCGCATTTTATTTATTTTATTGCTCCACGATCTTGTTTTTCTAACATGAGAAAATGAGGAAGTTGATCAAGAAATTCACTATCTGGGAGACACATCTACTTCCCCTCACCTTACTCAATTTTCTTATGCAGAGACTCTAATGGACAGTCAACTAAATAAGTTAAGGGAGGGAAAACAAATGAAAATTAGAATAAGTACAACTTGAGGTCAAAACAGAAAGAGGGAAAGCCTAGTACATCCAATCAGCCTCAAAAATTAGAACCCTCTACTAAAACAGTGGTTGCACCAAAGAAAGGAAATGAAGAACAAAATAATCACCCTGTGGTTAAATCCCATGTCCAAGAAGAAAAAGAAATTCTGAAATCCCCATCTTCTTTTAACTTTGAGAATGAAATTCAAAAGATTAAAATTCCAATACCATTCCTAGACTTGATAAACAATGAAGATTTCAAGAAGTCCATTTCTAAGATGTTGCAACTTGATTTTTATTCCCATTCAACAGATTCAGTAAATTTGTAAGATGAAAAACATGTAGTTATATTGGGGCCCTTAGTAGAAGATAGGGATGACTCCTCTCCTCCTTTTTATACCTCATTGAATGTACATGATAAGATCTTGCACAATTGCATAATGGACTCAAGTGCATCCCATAACCTAATGCCTAAATCTATCATGGATGAATTGGGTTTAGAGATCACCAAAGAATATCATGATCTATATTCTTTTGATTCAAGAAAATTCAAATGCCTTGGGGTGATTAAAGATTTGGATGTTGCTCTCTTTCAACTTCCCATGAAGAGTATTGTCATGGATATTGTAGTTTCATATGTTCCCCCAAATTTTGGGATGTTATTGTCCAAATCATGGATTAAAAGGCTGGGAGGGACATTGCATATGGATCTCTCTTATGCCACAATACCAGTCTTTGGGGGTGAACACAGAAGGTTGTATACAGAAGAACAGTTGGCTTATATTATTAGTGATGAAGGTAATCCCACCAACCATCCTATTTATGTCGTTGACACTAATTTGGGATCTAGCATTCTGTAACTCATCGATCTTCCCCAGTAACCTATGGAAATTAGAAGCCATCACTAATAGCATGTGAAACAGTCAAACAAGGTGCTCAAACTTGGAAAATGATTTTTGATGGATCATCTTCTAAAGATAGTGTTGGTGCTGGAGTTTTTTTCATTTCCCCCTCTCAAGAATTCATAACTTTTTCTTTCAAGTTAGAATTCGAAACCACAAACAACATTGCAGAATATGAGGCCCTAGTTTTTGGGTTGAGGGCTGCTAAAGATATGAAAATTGAAGAATTATCAGTATTTGGAGATGCAAAGATGATTGTACATCAGGTCAGAAATTTTTATCAAGCAAATCATCCTAGGCTGAGGACTTACAAGAATGAGGTATGAGATCTTATTGACAATTTCTTCCTAGCTTTCAACATATCCTGTGTTCCTAGGGAAGAGAATGCATTGGTTGATTCCCTAGTTGTTTCTGCCAGTAAATTTAAAGTCCCACTACCTCCTAAGCTCAAGTATGATGTTTCAATAAAGTATAGGCCTTCTATACCTGAAAATGTCAAAAATTGGAAGGTTTTTGAAGATGATATTGAAATAAAAAGATTTTTGGAAACAATAGAGTAATTTTATGCTCTTCACGTTGATGAAGACCTAGATGATGAAAATCATCCTCATGCTGATAAATTCATGAACAAGATTGTTGACCACAAGATTTTCTAGTTTCCTAGCAATCATATTCCCAAGGGATTGGTTCCTTTGGAGAGATTATTTGATAGTAATGATGTGGCTATGAAAGTGAGAGGTTCAAATGAAGATGTTGATTTGACAGAGTGCAATCTAGGTACCGATGAAAATCCCAAGTATGTCAAGCTTTCTAGTACTCTGTCAGAAAAACAAAGAGATGACTATATAAAACTGTTAAAGGAATTTGTTGATGTCTTTGCTTGGAAGTATGATGATTTGAAAACTTATTATACAAGCATTATTGAGCACAAAATACCTTTGAAGGATGATACCAAACCATTTAGACAGAAACTAAGGTAGATCAATTATATGTTGTTGCCCATCATGGAGAAGGAAGTCAAAAAATTGCTTGATTCTCATATCATCATAACTTTGAGGTATTCTGAGTGGATAGCTAATCTTGTCCCTGTTAGGAAAAAGAATGGAGAAATCAGACTTTGTGTTTATTTCATAAATTTAAACAGGTGTTCTAGGAAATATAATTACTCTTTGCCTAATATGGAGCATATTTGAAAAGGGTGACATGCTCAGCAAGGATGTCCATGATTGATGGCTTTTCAAGCTACAATCAGATCTATGTTTTACTTGAAGACAGGGAGAAGAAAACATTCACCACTCCTTGGGGTAGATTCATGTATGCCAAGATGCCCTTTGGTCTCATGAATGCAAGGGAAACCTTTCAGTGTGCAATGACTATTGATTTTATTGGAGAAAAGGATAAGTTTGTGGTGATCTACTTGGATGACATCACGGTGTTTTCAAAATCTGATCAAGAGCATTATCAACATTTGTAGAAGGTGTTCCTAAAATGCAAAAAAATATGGACTGTCACTTAATCCCAAGAAGTCCCTTTTTGCTATGAAGGAAGGTAAGTTGTTGGGACATATTTTCTTAGATGAAGGGGTAAAAATTGACCCAAGTAGAGTAGAGGCCATCAAGACTCTGTCTCTCCCTAGGTCCAGGAAAGAGATTAATTCCTTCCTGGGTAAGATAAACTTCTTGAGAAGATTCATTTCCAATTTTGTGGAGTTAGTTAAATTTATCACATCCATGCTAAGAAAGAGGAATGAGGTAAAATGGACACTTGAAGCTAATAATTATTTTGATCAAATTAAACAAGCACTGACTGAGGAACATGTTCTTATCAGCCCTTATTATTCAAAATAATTTATGATATTTTATTTTGCCTCAAATAATACATTAGTTGTTGTCCTCCTTCAGAAAAACTCAGATGGAATGGAGCGTCATATTTCTTTTTTCAGTAGAGATTTGAGAGATGTTGAATTCAGATATGACATCATGGAGAAGAAAGCTTATGCTTTGGTCAAATCCCTCAAAGCTTTCAGAGTATATGTTCTGCATTCCAGAATTATTTCTTATGTCCCTTCAAGCTCTGTTAAAGAAATTCTAATTCAGCCTGACATAGATGGAAAGAGGAGTAAGTGGATTGCAAAAATTATGGAATTTGATCTTGAGATGAAACCTACCAAGCTAGTGAAAGGACAAGGTTTAGCTAGATTGTTAGTTGAATCAAAATTGTAAGGAACTTGGGGTTAATTTCATGAATGCAGATTATGTATATTAGCAAACTAATATTACTAGCAGCAGCTCACATATCAACCCAAAATTGACAAAGTGTAGTTGGTACAAGGACTTCATCCATTTCTTGCAGACATTGCAGCCTCCTACTAGACTTGAGAAGACTAAGGTGAGGGATTTAAAGCTCAAATCAATCAGATATTGTATTGTTGATCATATTCTGCATTGGAAGGATCATGTAGGGGTTCTTTTAAGATGCTTGGATCCAGAAGAGGAAAAACAAACCATGACTGATTTTCATGATAGCCTATGTGGAGGCCATCATTTTTGGAGGACTAAAACATATAAAATACTTAGAGCTGGGTACTTCTAGCCTAGTTTATTCATTGATGTATGTGCAAAGATTAGGTCCTGTGATAAATGTTAGAAATTCTAGGGAAAGAAAAAACTAAAATATTTGCCTCTAAATCCCATAGTGGTATCTGGTCCTTTCCAGCAATGGGCATTAGATTTTATTGGAGAAATCCATCCAACTTCAAGTGGCCATCATTGTCAGATCCTGACTGCCACTAATTATTTCACCAAGTGGATAAAATTCATTCCCACGAGAAATGCAACACATAAAGTAGTCATTGACTTCCTAGAAGATATTTTTTCAAGGTTTGGTTGTCCTAACAAGATTGTGACTGATAATTATGTTGCATCTTTTAAAGTTGGACCTCTAGTCAAGTTTTGTGAAACCTCGGACCTTGGCAGTTTTTTGGTTAACATGGAATAAAGGATAGCAGAAGATCAAAGGATCTTAGTTCTAGACTTAGCCCTAGAAGACACCCCTGCAAGGTGGTGAGCTAGTCACAAAACCATAATTAGGAACTAGGAGGATGTGAAGCATGCTATCCAATGTAGATTTCAAGATAAGAAGCAACTAAAATCAGAGATGCAGATGGACTTTCAATTTTTGCAATTGTTCAATGGACAATCTGATCCTAAAACACATATTGAAAAATGCGTAAGACAATGGCAAGTTGCAGAAGTACCATCTCTCATGTGGGTTCAAGTATTTCCCCATTCGCTAGATCTGATCCAAAAATCATGGTACGTTCACGAAGAGACAAGAAGGCAGACCAATAGTTGGAAAAATTTAGTAGACCAATTTTGCTAGGACTTCTCTTTTACAAGTAAGTACCCTGAGCTTAAGATAGTCCTGTAAAGAATTAAAGAAATGATTTTTACTAATGTTTATAAACGAAAATCAAACCCAATGGTATGTTCCAATCACAATCAAGTGCTTCAGTCTAACCTTCACTTAGACACGGACAAGACACTCGAAGATCCCAATTGGCTTATATATACGGGATGAACATGATTTTAAAGGGTTCATATGGTTGTTGTAATTGGTTCGAGTTTTGTGTTGTTATTGTCCATTTTGGGTAAATGTTAGCTAGAGTTCTAGATTCTGGGTTTGAAACAGACCAAGGTTGTAACATAGTCATGTCTTGTTGTAATGTTGAAAGAAAAAGGGTCTAGGATAACCTTGTCTCTCAGTAGTATAGAGTTTTTTTGTTAGCTTTGGCATGACCGATATGTGTCTGTAACTTAGTCGAATCATGTAATTGAGAAGAACTATATGATGCTAATACAAAGAGAGACCCAAATTTTGAAATTATTGTGTCTGTTTAGATTCATATTATCTTGAATGTTGCTTTGTATTATATTTATGTCAAATATACTTAATTGGATATAGCTTCTTTATGAATGCAACACAACTCTATTTTATTTCATCTGGGTTAGGAATGTTCAGACAGTTCTGGGTTTAATCTATCTTGCGCAGGACTAACAACGATCCTGAGATAGTATGGATTTGTCTAAGTATTCTTCTTAGACTTCCCTATCTTCCTCATCTTGGTTTCACTTCGGGTGAGACTTATTTCCTTCAAAGAAGATGAAAATGGCAGCGCTCTAGACTACTTCAGTACCTTTTGTTGGTAACCTGAGAAGGACCCTGGTCTAATCAATTCTATGCCAACAACACATAAGGAGTTGTGAGAATGGCATACCTTTTCCTGAAGATTTTCGTTAGTGTATTCCTATCTTTTGCAGTCCTAAAGTTCCAACTATAGCTTCTACAACATGCTTCATGCACACCAAAGACAAAACAATACCATTCTACTTTTTCTTCCTAGTGTTAGAATCCTAGATCTAGATTGGATCTAATCTAATCTACAATAGTATAAACCAGATCTGAATATTCATATATCAAAGAGAAACATCCAGGGGGGGAACCAAATGATTTATTAATGAAGCATAGAACAATACATCAAAACATTCATACCTCAAATGTTGGTGCAAGATCCTTTAGCCTCCTTGCTCCTTGCCTCTCTTTGAAACTCCTTGGTCATTCTAGGCGGACTAACTTCTAGTTGTGATGATGGATGCCTATGCAACTGGAAAACATAACAATACTCTGAATTCTTCATCCTCCTACCCAAGGATTTCCTTTGTTATATATCTCTTGGAGGAGGCTTGGGAGAGACTTCTAGATCTTCTAGAGACCACCAGAGACTCAAATGATGTGGTTTCCTAGGCCTCGCGGTGCTATAGCGGGAAAACCCCCCTATGGACTACACTAGGGTTCAACATGTAGGCAGAGCTAACCATCTAAAGTCTCCTACTCTTTAACAAATACCCCAAATACACCCCACATTCATGCATAAAACACAAGGTAAAAAGATCTTGTTACTCTACCTTAAACTCTGTGTCCGGTGTCGATCCTTTTGTGTTCGGTTGTTCCTCGACTACAAGTCTCCTCCCAAGGTCAACCTGCATTCATAAACAGACAAATAAAGAAATACGAACATGCATATCATATATGAATTAGTGGGTTAGTTTTCATAATCAAATATAAATCAAACATAAATATTGAACACATCATATTCGGGACAAAAAAAGTATTCCTTTTTACTAATCTCACAAAGTTACTTACAATGAGATCGGCGACTTCTCCTCGAACCTGGTCCAGGATCCTCTTCACCAAGCTCCAACTACTCTTCCATGTATCTTTCTCCTCTTTATATCTCTCTAGGGAATGGATTAGGCTTGCAATGGAGGAAAAAGGCAAGAATAGGGAATTTTGGCTCAAAACTCACAATGTGGCTACAAATTCTTGGGGCAAGGGGGGAAAGTGAAATGGGCAGAGTTTCAATGTTATTATTATTAGCTTTGGAATTAGACCCAAACACCTCCTTTTATATGACAAAAGGATGTTTATTCGGTTGGGTGACAGGCTATAGGCAGTGGGACAGTTGGAAAACTACCCAATAGCCCATAATCTCAATGAATTCCTTACAACTTTTTAATTTTTACAGCTTTTGTGAGTATACTTGGGTTGTAATGGTGCAGATAGTGTACGTACATGAGTTATAGTGGTGCAATAAGTGTTTGTACATGGGAAGTAATGGTGCAGGGCGCGTACATATTCAAAAATATGGTTTTTAAGAAGAGTTGCTCAGTGATGGCTTGGCAAAAATAGCAAGTAAGATGGCTTGATGCCAGGTATGCATGTATGGTGAAATTTAGGGTTATAACACATGGGTTGAACCACTAGTGTATAGCGAGGGGTCCTTGCTAGTTGTCTGCTAGGTGTCTCGCGAGGATACCTAAAAAGGGGCAAAAAGGGCTCCAAAATGGGTCGAACCCTAGGAAAAATATGTACTCTTGCTTTAATCCTATGATAAATTCCTCTCTGCACTATTGAGTGGAAATTAAGGCTATAAAAAAAATATAATAAAAGGATGAATAGGGATGTAACACACCCATGGTGGGGTGTCAAAATTTTGTTCTTCTTAAGAAAATCAAAACCCCCATTCGGGGTCTCTATTCCATTCTGCTCTTCCAGAGATTTTCAACCACTGTCTCCATGCTATGAACTGAGCTCAGAGATGGAAGATACCCTCTCTCAAGTTATTTGGGTTCTTCCATCCATCTATACTCACATATGACCGTGGGCTATGACTAGATGCCAAGACAATAGGTGCCAAGACAACCACTGCGTGAATCCTCTAGAGTGGCAAATATCCAAAGTTCATAATCTGATGCCACGTGTCCTCAAAGATTTTGACGGCCCTGATTCACTCAGGGACTTCGGCATTCAGGAATTTCAAACACTCCAAAGTCTTTTCTCCTCTAAGTACTTGATACCTAGAGTTAACAATCAAGCACCATGCGTCCCTCATGATCGATGGTTGTGATCTACTTCGAGACTTCGACGTTTGGGAGTTTTGAGCACTCCAAATAATTTTTCCTCCTAAGTACTATGTACCTAGAGTTACAAATCAAGTGCCACGTGTCCCTCATGATCGATGGTTGTGATCTACTTCGAGACTTCGGCGTTCGAGAGTTTCAAACACTCGAAAGCCTTTTTGCTCTGAAGTACTTTGTACCTAGAGTTACAGATCGAGCGCCACGCGTCCCTCATGATCGACAATTGTGATCTACATCGAGACTTCAAAATTCTAGAGTTTCAAACAATCCAAAGCCTTTTTCATCTGAAGTAATTTGTACTCGGAGTTACGGATCGAGAGCCACATGCCTCCTTCTGACGGACAGTTATGATGGACTTCGGCACTTTGGGAATTCACTCCTCGTGTTCCTCCAGAGTGATCTTCTCTAGAGTTAAAGATCTACTGCCACATGGGTGAGGTGGGCATGTACCAGGGGCTAACACGTAGCTGGGTCAAGGGAAACACGGGCCCTCATCTAGGTTGACACATATCACATTCAAAAGGAGCTATAGGATAGATGCATATGAATCCAAGTGGCATGTGGCTCGTCAAGCTTAAATCCATGTCACCATGGATGGCATCAGTACGCCTCATCACTCCAGTCTGATCATCTTTCAACCTCCCTCATATTTTCATGGTCTAGATTCAACCAATATTGATTTGTTCATTGATCGACGGTTCACAGTGACTGTGGGGCCCCAACATGCTCTCTCTTTATCAGAGAGCTCAATCTCTGAAATCTGAAAAGTGTTTGGTTGACTCTGTTTAATCGTGGTCGTTGATTCTCCACCTCGATGAGATCAACGGTGTTGGTTGATTGTGGGTTGTGAACTAGCATGTCCATAAATTTTTCCTTCGTGCTCCGCAATGATTCCCAACCATCGATCTTTGTTCACAAATCAATGGTTCACAGTGATTATGGGGCCCAATCTCCGCAATATGGAAAGTTCTTTCCCGACTCTGTCTAATCGTGGTCATTGATCTCCCACCCCAACAAGATCAATAGTGTTGGTTGATTGTGGGTCGTGAACTAGCATGTCTGTCAATTTCACCTTCGCGCTCCAAAATGATTCCCAACCATCAATCTAATCGAACGGCTGGTGTTTGATCCATTAACTCTAGTGGTTCTTTGATTTGATCTGACGACTGAGATAGGTTTTCCTCCCAATGAACGGCTTGCATTCATATCCTTTGTCATGTTCTTGATTCATCTATGGCTCTTGTTACTCAGGGAATTTGGGTAACTTTGACTCTCGTGAAGTTTGACATCCCAAAAATCCGAAACCATTTGAGCTAGCTCCTTTCGGGATTAGCACAGGGTTCCTAGATCTAGGTCACATGGACCTTTAGATGACTCTCAGGCTATGAGATCTACTCTTAGCTGGGTTTTGGTTAAGGCTATGGGTGAGAGTTCAAGGTCTCTCAGGTTGTTGGTTTGAAGGAATACGCCTTCCTAATTCACAGAACTTTAAGTTTTGAAATAGGGTGGGGTAAACTTGTGAGACTACCAAGATGGTAGTAGTGTCAAGAGGATTTATCCGACTCTGGAACTATGAGGTAGCTCTCTGGGGAAAACACCTTCGAGGGTCAAACTAGAGCATACGGGAAAGCAGAAGCATAAGTTCTCAAGGAAGCCAATGTATACACATAACTTAATCATTTCAATACAGAAGCCATTTATAGATATGTAAATACATGCATGCAACCATTAATTCCCAATTCAATGCATAGAGTATGAAAACACTTATCAGAACCAGATAACATGGAGCAACTGCTGGAAGGGGTGCCCATTTCCACCCAACCATAGGCTCAGTCACTCCTAACGTTTTTACCACTAGCCACCCCTGAGCTAGACCACGATGCTTTTGAGATTGAATCTCTTATTATGGCACAGAAATAGACAGGGACGAAGGTTCTCTCCTTTTCCCGACTTAGTCTCTATTTCCCATGATCAGAACACACTCTTTTCACAGTTCTCCCTCGAACCCGAGAGCTCAGCCCCTCGTCTCTGCACTCTTCGCAAGTGTCTCTCCCTCTATCCACCATGCCTTCCTTTCTTGCCTTTCTCAACAAGATTGTGTGTGGCCTGAATTCCCAGTCCATGGTCTGGTCTGGAATCCTTACAGATGGGTGGTCTACCCCTTCCCCTCATTAACTCTTGAGGAGGTCTTCCCACCTACCAAACTAATTGTAATTCATTCATAGGTCATAGGGTTGTTCTGATCCTGAGCAATTAAATCCATCAAAGTATTGGTTTGGTGGAGGTTAACACAACCATTCCTGATCCCATCTACCATCTATTTCATAGAATTTGTCGTCTATGTTAGCACATCCGCTTTCTAGTATTCATGCAACACTTATCCATATTCTATTAAAATAACATAATTTACATTCATCGACCTTTTATACAAAGGTCCATCAAATCAAACATTCACACATATTGAGTTTTCCATAGTCTCTTGGCCAATATAGTTATATTTACAAACTGGGGGAAATAGTGTGTTACAATTCCCTCCCCCTTAAAGGAACATTGTGCTCGATGTTCTATCTGTCAACATTCTATGTATATACAAAAGTAAACAAAATTGGATATGCATGTCTCATGGCATCCTCCATTCCCCATGTAGCCTCATCTGGGCCAAAGTGTTTCCACTTCACCTTGACCTATGCAATGGTTTGGTTCCTCAGTGAGTTTTTCTTCCTGTCTAGTATGCATTGAGGTTCTAGCAAGAATTCTCCCTCTAGCACCACCTCGATCACATACTAGTCAATTATATGATTAGAATCATGTACATATTTCTTCAATATTGAAACATGGAAAACATTATGTTCCTTTACTATGGGAGGGAGTGCTAGCCTATAGGCTACAGGTCCCACTCTATCTAATACTTCAAAGGGTCCAAAATACTGAGGTTCCATCTTGGCACAAGATCCCATTCTCAGGGAACTCTTCCTGGGTCTAACTCTGAGATAGACATGGTCTCATGTCTTGAACTCTCTGGGAGTTCTCTTTTTATCGGTGTAGCTCTTTTGTCTATCTTGAGAAATTTTCATATTTTTTTTTATTTGAATCACTTGTTGTTCCATTTCTTTCAGCCTGTCTGGTCCGATTGTAATTCTATCCACTAGATTACTTCATCTGATTGGAATCTTTCACTGTCTACCATAGAGGGCTTCAAAATTCTAATGTTTAGTGACTCTTGATAATCGTTGTTGTAGGAAAATTTTACCAATGGCAGGTAGTCTTCCCACTTCTTAGGCTTATGCATTACATGCATCCTTAACATGTCTTCTAATATTTGGTTTACTCTTTATGTCTGTCCATCATTTTGGGGGTGATAGGTTGTGCTAAACAACAATTTAGTCTCAAGACCAACCATCAAGGATTTCTAAAAGCTTGAAGTGAATTTTTTGTCTCTGTCGGATATAATCTCTCTAGGCATGTCATGTAGTTTGAATATCTCCTTCATAAAAATGTTGGCAATATCTATTTCCTTGCAAGTCGACTTGACAGGAACAAAGTGAGAAGACTTGCTCAATTTTTCCACCACTACCATGATGGCATCATTATTCTTAGCTGATTTTGGTAATATGTTGACGAAATCCATGGAAATGGTTTCCCATTTCCATTTTGGAATTGGTAGAGTTTGTAACAACCCTGTTGGGTGTCAGTGTTCTACCTTAACTTTCTTGCATTCTAGGCACTTAGCTAGATAGTCAGTTATGTCCTTTTTCAGTCCAGGCCAATAGAATTGTTTCCTAGTGGTCGTGATCATTTTCTCATATCCTGGGTGAACAGTATATGGTCTCTTATGTATTTCATCCATTATGAACCTCTTCAAGTCATCAAAACTTGGAATATACAATATGTTTTTGTAGGTTGGCAAGCCTTCATCGAGCATTTGATATCCTTCACAGTTTATCCATGTAGTCTCTTGCCTTAGGTATGAGGTCACGGTATTGAAGAACGCATCTATTTCTTTTGTATTCTTGATTCTTTCCCTGACAATCATTTCACAGGTGCTTACTTCTGCCAGGTGAATCATTTTCACACTTCTGCTAAGGGCATCAGCCGCCCTATTTTCCTTCCCTCTGATGTGTTTGATTTTAAAATTGAACTCACTAAGGAGAGCCATCCACCTAGCTTGCCTAACATTGAGTTTTGGTTGATCAAATAGGTGCCTCAACCCACAGTGGTCTGTCATAACTACAAATATCCTACCCAGGAGGTAATGCCTCCACATTTTTAAAGCATGCACTATGGCAGCCAACTCTAAATCATGAGTCACATAATTGATTTCATGCTCATTCAATTTCTTGGATTCGTAGTAAATTACACATCCTTCTTATTTAAGCACTCCTCTAAGTCCTTAATTGCAGGCATCTATACACACGAGGAAGTCATTATTAGGGTCTGCAATATTCAACAAAGGTGCATGGGTCAGAAGGTATTTCAGTTCCTGAAATATTTCTTCACATTCTGATGTTCAAGTGAATTTAACCCCCTTTTTCTGGAGGGCAATGATTGGAAAACCAATCTTGGAAAATCCTTTTATGAACCTTCTATAATATCCTATTAATCCCATAAAGGATTTGATATTAGATACATCCTTTGGGGTAGGCCATTCATTAATAGATCTCATCTTGTCAGGGTCTACTACCACCCCTTCTTCAGAAATAACATGGCCCAAGTAATGTACTTGCTTCTGGAAAAAGTCACACTTGCTAAACTTAGTGTAGAGTTGATGCTCTCTTAGTAATTGAAGTACAAGTCTAAGATGTTCTTCATCCTCTTCTCTATTCTTGAAGTAGATCAAGATATCATCAATGAAAACCAATACAAATCTGTCTAGGAATTTGTTGAGTACATTGTTCATCAAGCACATAAAAGTGGCGGGGGCATTGGTTAATCCAAATGGTACCACCACAAATTCATAGTGACGATACCTTGTCCTGAATGTCATTTTGTGGATTTCTTCATCCTTGATTCGGAATTGATGGTATCCAGAGCTCAAGTCAATATTTGGGAAAATGAAAGCACCCCCTAATTGGTCAAACAAGTCATTGATTCTTGGTAAGGGGTACTTATTCTTTATGGTTGTCTTATTGAGTTGTCTATAATCTATGTGCAGTCAAAGCGTTCCTTCTTTCTTTTTCACAAACAAGGCTAGTGCTCCCCATGGAGACACATTGGGCCATATGTATCCTTTGTCCATCATTTCCTTTAATTGTAGCTTGATCTCAACTAGCTTGAGTGTACTCATCCTATAGGGTGTCCTAGACACTAGCACTACTCCTGGTGCAAGTTCTATCGAGAAGTCAATGTCTCTTCTCGGAGGTAGACCTAGTACCTCTTATGGAAACAAGTCTCTATACTCTCTTAATATGGGGTGGTCCTCTAGGTTTGGTTTTTCATCCTCAACATATTCCAACACCTGTATTTCATATAGAGGACATCCCTTTCTGCAATACCTTTTCATTTGAAGGGTTGATATTTGTATCACTAAGATGGGATTCTAGATCCCTTTGAGGGTTATCTTTCTCCCTTATTCATTTACACATTCTAAAGTTTTATGGTAACAATCCAAATTAATTTTATAAGCATCCAACCAGTCCATACCAATCAACAAGTCATAATACCCTAGGGGAAGTATGTCAAGGGTCGCTTGGGTAGGCAATCCATCCATGATGAATTGGCAAGCTGGTATGACCTATGCTATTTTTCTTTCGTTTCAAGTGGCTAGTTGCACCAACCATGGCTTAACATGTCTAACTGGTTGTATTTTACACTTATCAACAATCTAAGGGGCCACATAACTCAAATTAGAACCAGGGTCAATTAAAATAGAAACTAGACGGTTGGCGACCATACCTTCCATCTCCACCACTGAAGCTTGGTGGTTGGCTTGTTTATTATCCAAGGCCACATAAATCTGTGGCATGATCCTAGACATATCATTGGCTGTGGTATCTTCTTGGATGTTG
>JASDQU010107678.1:53580-72787 GCA_032191745.1 Picea mariana | reverse complement strand
TTTTTAGCTATGGCACAGGAGGATGGCCCATTTGCATCATGGGGCTTTGAGGATGCTGAGGGAGATTGTGATTGGAGTTCCAAAGTTCAGTACAGAGCACCAAGAGTTGTGCAAGGGGTGTGATTTGGGAAAGTACACCAAGACTTGTTTTAAAAGAAGTGACAGCAGAGCAGCAGGTATACTTGATCTAATTCATTCTGACGTATGTGGTCCTATGTCTTTTGCATCTTTTAGTGGTTGTTTATACTATGTTATTTTCATTGATGACTTTTCTTGTAAGTCTTGTATTTTTTTCATGAAGACCTAAGGACATGTATTCAATCGGTTCCAAGAGTTTAAATCTCTTGTGGAAAACCATAATAGGAGGAAAATAATAGTTTTGAGGACAGAAAATGTGGGTGAGTATACCTCCAAGGAGTTTATTAAATTTTGTGCAGGAGAGGGCATCAGGAGAGATTTGATTGTTCCTTACAACCCACAGCAGAATGGGGTTGTTGAGAGGAAGAACGGGGCCATAGTTGTGGCTATGATAGCCATGTTGCATGATCAGGGGTTGCCACTTTTTCTTTGGGTTGAGGCATGTTATACTGCAGTTTATCTGTAGAACAAGAGTCCACACAGAGCATTGGGGGACAAGACTCCTAAGGAGTCTTTTTCTAGGAAGAATCCTGATGTTGGGCACTTTAGGATTTTTAGGTGCCTTATATATTCACATGTCCCTTCTTAGAAGAGGAAAAAGATAGAACCCACGGAAGAGAAGGGGATCTTTGTTGGGTATAGTGAGACTTCAAAGGATTTTCGCATATACATCCCTTCCTTGAGGAAGAAATTTTTGAGAAGGGATGTGAGATTTGAGGAGGATGGAGCCTTTAGGAAGTCACGAGGGACTGAGAGGGGTGAGTAGTGATCACCTCATATTTAGGTGAGTCCAAAGTAGACTTCAGTGACACAGAGCTCAGATCCACCAGTTTTGGTGATGACTGGACCACATGTTACATAGGGCCACAGATGTCAGGATCATAGGTTACTGGTCCACAGGTTTCAGGATCAAGTTCTCCATATTCTACTTTAGGTTCATAGTCTTTAGGTGATGGGGTTGAGAATGGAGAGTCCCCCCCACGGGACACTAATTCGGAGAGGAGGAAGCCCAAGTGGCTTCAGGACACTTTGAGGGAGGCACAGGATTCAGTGGGGAATCCCAGGCAGGATGTGAGGGAGAGTAAACCTCCTAAGAGATTTTTCAGTTACATTGTGATGGTGAGCAGCATCAGGGAGTCTGATCCTTCCACTTTTCATGAGTTTGTTGGCAGACAGGTTTGGAGAGATTCCATGACAGAAAAGTACAGTTCCATCATGAAGAATGATGTTTGGGATATTGTTCCTATACCTGAGGGGAAATCAGTGGTGACTTCCAAGTGGCTCTACAAACTCAAGTATGTTGCAGATGGCAGCATTGAGAAGTAAAAATCTCGTTTTGGGGCTCGATGATTCTCATACGTTGATGGAGTTGACTATGATGAGACCTTCGCTTCGCTTGCTAGATGTACTTTGATCAAGGCAGTGATCTCTATTGCAGCAGAGATGGGTTGGAGGATCCATCACCTAGATGTAAAGACCACGTTTCTTAATGGTCTCATCCAGGAGGAGGTGTACATTAAGCAGCCATTGGGATTTGAGGTGCATGGGAGAGAATCTCATGTGTGTAGACTGAAGAAGTCAATGTATGGGTTGAAAAAATCTCCCGGAGCTTGGTATTCTAGGATTGATACCTACTTGCAGCAGTTGGCCTTTGAGAAGAGTGAGGCATATCAAAAACTATACTTCATTATGGTTGGAGAGGATCCTCTCATACTCTTGCTATATGTTGATGATATTTTCATTACAGGAGCTGAGAGTCTCATTACTAGCTGGAAGGATAGCCTTGCTTCATAGTTTGAAATGAGAGATATTGAACTGATGAGTTATTTTTGGGATTGGAGGTTTGGCGGGAGCTTGGACACATCTTCCTAGGACAGGGGAAGTATGCTTGTGACATTCTGAGGAGATTCCAAATGGATTATTGTAGGCCCATGACCATTCCCATGATTACTAACTGGAAGAAGCTTCTTGCTTTTGAGTCACAGTTGGTTGATTCCACTTTATATTGCCAGTTGATCAGTTCATTGATGTATTTGGTCAACACCAGATAAGATATTTGTTTTGATTTCAACACTCTTAGCCATTTCATGGTGGAGTGTAGGAGAGTGCATTGGGTGGAAGAAAAACATGTGCTCAGGTATCTTTGTGGTACAGTGGATTATGGTCTGGACTATTTGAGAGGGGATGGATTTCGATTGGTAGCCTATACTAATTCAAATTGGGTAGGATGTGTCAATGACAGAAAGAGTACTTTTGGATGTTGTTTCAGATTGGGCCCAGCAGTGGTGTCTTGGTTCATTCGGAAGAAAAAGTCAGTGGATTTGAGTTCTGTAGAGACTAAGTATATGGCTACCAGTCAGACCAGTTGTGAGGCCCTTTGGCTTCGCAAGTTGCTCGTGGGATTATTTGGTGTGCAGTTGAGACCCACTATGATTTACTATGACAATAATAGTTGTATTAAACTCTCTGAGAATCCAATTTTTCACGACAGGTCTAAGCACATTGAGATTTGACATCACTTCATTTGAGATTATGTTCAGAGAGGAGCAGTTGAGCTACAGTACATATCTACATATGAGTAGGTTGCGGACATACTCACAAAAGCCTTGGGCAAATGCAAGTTTGTGTTCTTCAGGGACAAGCTTGGAGTGGTGAGTGACACTTTCCTCAGTAAGAGGGAGAGTTAAAATAATTAAGAAGTACCTAGCAAAGTGTTTCTCATCATCTAGGTGCCTAAGGGGTGAGAAAGTGCCTAATGTGGACCCTAGTCATTTAATTTATGAGAGATAAATTAAAAGGTGACTTTATGACTTAAGTGAGGGGGTGAGTGAATGGACACTCAATCTAATCCACTCATCTAATACAATCATCGTCGTTGGATCATGAGACTCTTCACCTACCTCCATGAAGTCGACTATGGTAGGAGGGTGCACCCTTTCTAGGATTAATCATCTTTTTGAGAGAGCTGGAAAAGGAGAGAAGTCGAGCAGACTAAGAGGAGAGCAAGTTTGTTGCTAAGGGCATCCATTCCAAGGCAAGCATTGGCACACAAATCGAGGAGAAAATACAATAGTTAATGCAGGCCATACTGTACGGATTTCTAGCAGACCATACAACTTAATATTGGCACAGAAATCGAGGAGAGGTACAACAAGATTTAACAGGTCATACTGTTTGAGTTTTAGAAGGCCTATTGTTGTTTTGTTGCACAAAAATTGAGGAGAAATTTATGTGTGTTTTCTGGGAGATTGGCATGATTTCCTAAGCAATCGTACATGCATTTAATGCATAGAATTTATGATGTATATTTTGGCACAAAAATTTAGGTGTTCGTACAGCAAGAAGGGGCACAAAAATCAAGGAGTTGACCTATGCACATGTACAGGAAATTCTAGCACGAATTTCGAGGAGTTTGGCTCAAATTTTGAAGTGGAAAATTGGCACGATTTTCGAGATAAGTCTGCATTTAATTTCTGAAATTATTGACTTCTATAAAAGATCATTTCTTATAGCTCTAAAATAATAAAACTCCCTCTCTCACTCGTTTTCCCCTTGTGGGTTTTTCTACCATCAAGTTTGACCAAAAATCTCTGTGCAAAAAATTTCTAAATATTGTGTTGATGATATATTTTATTTTTTGCATTTAATTTTGTTCAGAATCCTCATGTTTGAATTCTTAAAATTTTGTTTACATGTTGAGTATTTATGGTTGTCATAAAACTAGGTTTGGGAATTAAACACTGGTAAAAATCAGCGAGACTTGAAACTAGGTGGGGTCTGAAATTTTACATGGGACCTAAGGATTCATGCAGTACTATGGGCATATCGGACTACATGTAATAAGTTGACAAGACAAACACCATTCTGATTAGTATATGGCTAGGAACCAGTTATGCCCATGGAGTTCATTGTGTCGAGTCTGCGCATTGTTGCACTAATAGAGCTCACTAATTCTGGCGCAGTAAACAAAATACTATCAGAGCTAGTGGAACTAGAGGAAGACCACTTCGTCACAAGATTTCACCAGCAAGTCCAGAAAGCACATGAAAATTCATGGTATGACAGACATATTAAACAAAATAAGTTCCAGTTAGGAGACATAGTTTTACTCTATGACAACAAATTCTTACATCACCCTGGAAAATTCCAAATGCACTATTTGGGTCCGTATGTGATAATATTTGTGATAGAAGCAGGTGTTGTTCAGCTGGAAAATTTGAGTGGGGAAATCATAAAAGGACTAGTCAATGGCAGTCATTTAAAACTATATAGGGACAATCGTCCTTCTGCGCACTAGACTGACAGTGCAGGATGTGTACCATAGTATCTATATTATGTTGTATTATAGAAAAGAAAAAGAAAATAAAAATCAATAAAAGAGCTTGAGGCAAGTCACGATAAACATTTGAAGATACAAGGGGGCTTGAAGTTTTGAATCGGGCATTGTTCAAAGAGTCAAATTAGCAGAAAAAAAGATGAATAAGAAAATGGCATGGAAAGGAAGAAGAATTGAATTGTGCAAAAAGGGGAATTGAAAAGTCGGGATAAGGACCTACATAGAGGACGGGAAAAGCATTAAAGATAAAACATAATGGCGAGACGATGAGAATGTGTAGTTATAAATGAGAAGCAGCGATAAGATTTTGACAAGCTGGAAAATCTAGACCATGATTCACTAGAAAATATGAAATTAATGCAAGATCTAGATGAGAATTGAATGTGAATAAAATTGGATGGGACTAATAATTTGGGCTCAAAGAGGAAGACAACAGTTGGAAACAACTTATAAAATCAAACAAGGGGCGACAAGAAAGGGTTATTTTTGTGTGAACACTTGAAGAGCTAGAGAAGAGCCAAAGAAGAGTTGAATGAGTTGCAAACAAAGCCGAGTTGCAGAAAGTCATTGTGCCACCAAAGGCAGGATCTTTCACAATGCAGACAAAGAAACCATGTAGTAAGTAGACATCAATACCAGTGCAGGATGAAACCCCGAGAGTAGAGGCATAAGATCCAGTCAACTTTCCCAAGGCTTATGTGCCACCCAGGAAGCCAACAACAAAGCAAGTTAGACTGCCCAAGGAGTCGAACTACGACTTGGTTACATTGGTGATTCCATATGGGTTCACTTTTGAGGGAGATATGTTGGGCGTAGTAGGAAGCTTGGAGTTTTCAAACCATGACCTTGCACACCTAAAGAAGTTTCCAAAGTTAGCACCAAAGAATTATCTATGCACATAAATCATCTCGGACTCACTTGTATTCACAATCGAGTTGTAGGAGTGGGAAACAAGATTGCGGGGAATATGCATACTGAACCTGTTGGAAATACCACATTTTGGTGAACCAGCTCCTAACTGACTACAGGCAAGCATAGAAGAAAGGAATGAAGTTCCATTATGCTTGGTTATTGATTTTAATTTCATTAGTTTCTTGGAGGGAGTCAGAAGAAACCCAGTTACTGAAAGGTATGTAACAATTGTTCCTTGCAACAAGATATGTTTCTTTGTGGCATACCGCACACAAGAATAGACAACTACTCAACAATATCATCTTCTACATCTATCAGGAGACAATCTGACAATGTATTGAGGACACACTGCACATTCTTCCTATGATAGTTGAATGATATAAAGAAATATCGTGATTCAAGGCAGGGTCGCATCATATCTACATTCAAGAGAAGAGGGATCCATAACAGCAATGGTTTCCAACTAGCTACAAACTGTACAAGATGTCAGACAGATTGTCAATGAATGGGAATTAGAGTGGAAAACCTTAGTGACATAAACAACATAGAAAGAAACACAACAACTAGAGAAGGATCAAGAAGAAGAGCATGAACATGAATAACAAGGGAATGGTGCAGGCAACACTAATGAAACAACGTCACACACTAGAGAGAAGATAAAGGAGCACCCTAAGGAGCAATCGACACATAAACATAAAAAGAGGAAAGCCTCAAAGGGATTAGTTACCCAAGCCTTGGCTAAGGATGACTTGGAGAATATTGGGGATCATGTCAAAGAAGTAATTAAAGAATCATTTTTGTGAGTTGCGTAGAAATAGGAGGAAATGCACATGAATGTGCAGGCGTTGTTGTAATCTAGGGAAAAGTATGGGAGTGTTACCAATAGTTCAGTACATAAGAAAGCATAGATTCACATATACATACATATAGACAAATACATACACAAAGTAGTGGAAGCCCAAAGAATAGCCTTTTATCATATAGATAAGTCGATTTGGCACAATGGATACCTTCTTATCCAATACATACTTGTCTATTTATACCTACATATTCAGTTACCAGGAAGTTGTAACTACTTAACTGCCTGGGTTGGTTGGTTAACAGAAATCTCGACCCACTTATACTTTTGACTTCGACAGTCGACTATCGGGTCTATTCGATGAAGTCGAATAGCCCCTACAACATCTCCCCCCACCTCAATTCCTTGCTTGTCCCAAGCAAGAGGGGAGTAAAACAAAACTTGTGTTTACATTGATTTTTTACAAACAGAAATGATAGAAAGAGAAAAAGAAGAGGAATTATAGCCAAAAAAAATTGGTGTTTGATAGGATTATGGAGCCATATTCGAGTATCCTTCTACGTTGAGATATTTGTCGCTAGTTGATTCGACTACGTCCTTTAGTCTTCTTTATGTACTAGTGTTGAAGTCGGTCTGTAGGATATTGGGAGCTTAATACTGTAGTGTCTTGATCAGTCCAAGCAAGTTTACTTTTTCTATTATTTCTTCTTATTGTACTGCGGCAAATTCTGGGTCACTTTGTTGCTCCATCTCTTGAATATTTTCTTTGAGATGCGCAAGGTGAATTACTGCACTGTCAGTTTCCAACTGAACTTTGTTCCCTTCCTTCTTCCATTATTGTTTTCTTCTGTGAGAGTTATGACTCTACTACTTTTTCTTTTGCTAACTGACTTGTGAGGGCCTTTTTGATCTTGATGCCAGCCATCCTATTTCTAGTCTTTTTTATGTTTTCGACCGTAGCTCTTTGCATTCTTCCCTTGTTGACTGCAGTTGCAAAGTAGTTTGGCCAATTACTTACCACTGAATTTAGGATTGTAGCACTCGTGGTGACTTCTTCCACATTTTGTCTGAGTCCTTTAATATTTTTGTATTATGTGACCATGATGGTGGTTGTATTCTCTCATATTCTTTGATTATCAATCCTTGCTATGTGGTATTGCTATTGTATATCTTCCTTTTCCTTTTGGAGAAGTTCTACTTGTTGTTGGTTTTTTGTATTAGTTGTGATCAACCTTTCGACCAAGTATTTAAAACCCGGCCAAGGGGCTCTCCATTTCTTGTATTTTATCTATTCCTAAATGCTTTATGACCATCTCTTTGCATTCCTGTAGAATTTTTTTTTATCCTCCTTTACTTTTGAAATTCAATTTCCTTCTTTAATAAATTTCTTCCACCTCTTTGTTGATTCTTTTGAAATTACTTGATGTAAGTCGAAGAGGTTTTGGTCAGATATTGATGTTGGGTCAAGTGTATTTTTGACAGTTGATCCAAACTAGCTGGATGATCAGGTCATTTTAAAGGTAATTTCTACAGATTTATTTTTCTTACTCTTTCCTGATGTTGTTGTTGCCCCCCGTCCTTCTCTTGAGCTTGTGTTACAGGTAAGTGAATCTGATCAACATTTTCCCTTACTGTTGTTTCTTTCTACTATGTCTACTATGTTTCTATTTGCAAGGAATATTGTTGAGCCAATGTCAAAGCTTGTACTATATCCTTATTCAGAGATTTTTCTGGGAAGGACTCCTCTCTATGTTCATGTTGTTGTTGTCCTAATTTTTTGGGCACCTCGGTCATGATCTCTATTGGTCCTAATTCATAAATATTATCAATCTGGGTGTTGATTTCCTAGAGGTCGACTTCAGGATGACTGACCAGCTGTTATATATCTTCAAATGGGTGGACTGACTGGATTGACATTTGAACGACTGGCTCATGTTTTTGTGAAATTTTTACTAGCTTAGCTAGCTGGATTGATATTCTGTCAACTGACATAGATGGTTGGTCTGATTGAGTTGCTTCTAATGACTCAACAATTATAAGTTATCTCTTCTTATTCTTTGTGGGTCATTCCTTGACTATGGCTACTCGCTTAGTTGGTGGGGATTCTCTTTTCAAATCTATTTTCGAGTCGGTCAATCTCCTTTTTCCTAGTGTTGGCTTTGTCCTAAATTCTAATTCTGACGAGGTCTTTGTGATATTTTCTGCAGTTACCATAGTGGTCAATGTTTTTTGTATCTTATGCCTCCTTTCTCCCCTTGTTTCAATCTGTCGAAGTGTATTTTTTATTTGTTTGACCTATTTTTTTTGTATTTTATATTTTTCCATGTATTCCTTCATTCTAGGTCTGACTAATGAGCTTAAAATATTTTTCATTGTAGCAGTCTCCTATCAGGTTTACTTCTCTGTCTACTTGATCTTTTCATCAATTTTGTTGGTTATACTAGTCATTTTTTCTTGAATGATGGGGTTGTTAAATTCAATACCTCCAGTCAAATAAAAAGTATCCCGTCATATTTCTTCTGTGTCGAAGGATATTTCTTCAACTTCAAATAATGTTTTCCCTTTATCTTTTTTCGATGGATGCTTTCTTTTTCCGGGAGAAGGTCGTGCAGGAACAATTTCCAATGCTTCTAAGTCTTCAATAATGGGTATTTCATATAACTTTGCTTCTATTTTCTCCTCTATTCTGCATTGATGAGGGGGAGTACCAAAGGTGGTCCTGGTTGGTTAACTTCAAGAAGAATTTATATCTTCCGGTCTATATGTATTTCTAATTCATCAAAGATTTCCTCTGTTGTCGGTTGATAATGTAACTCCTCTTGTTCCAGGGCTGACTCCAATCCACACCAAAGTTTGGTGCAGTCGAGTTCTAACTGAATATGGAAAGGTGTCAGCGAGGCCTGACGAATCAGTTGATCGATGTGCCATCTATGCAAGTTTCATTTTAAGTTTCTAATCCATAGTCAAAACATTTCTTTTAGAGGTAGCGATATGGAGGCACCCGCTTTCTTTGTTGAAAAAATTCTATATTTTTCCATTGCTGGAACCTTCCTAATTGTGAACACAGGGTCACCGACTAGACTACATTGCTCCATTTCTATCCAGATTAATAAAGAATGGAATTTTGTGGCCTTACCATATTCTTGGCATTCCTTGCATTTATTCTGGATGATGTGAACCATGTATTTGGACCAGTTGAATATTTTTGTCTTTTTAAAGATTTTTGTATTTTTAAATATCTGTGATAGTCATCCCTGCGTCGATAAGCTCAGACGTCTTGGCATGCTCTGTGATGATCATTTTTTCCTCTGTGGTGATGAGAATTGAAATATCCAACATAACTCTTCTCTTCTTAGTGGTTCTCTTCATGATGGATTTTCTCTTTCGGTCTAGGTGATTGCTTGTATATCAGAGACCTCATCAACAGGTTTGGGGATTTGTTATTCTTCTCAAGTTAGAGTATTTCCCAAGCTCCCGGCTGTGTATATTTATTCTAGGCTAGGTTCTTGAACCTCTTATGTATGCCCTGATGGCTCGGCTTCTGGTTGTTTCTCATCGGTTGGTGAGGTATCAGCCAAAACTGAGGAATCAGGGGCAGGTTCAGTACTTACTTGGTAATCGATTGTTTAAATGTCAATTTCCTATTGTGGATTTTCTTCTTCCTGTCCTCCCGATCCTAGCTCATCCCTCGAGTTGTCCATTGGGGTTCCCAATATGACGAGTGGCTCAATGTATAAGGAACTTTCTACCTCATGCTCTCACTGTGGATGGCTCTAAATTGGAGGATCGGCACCCGGGGTAGATGCTCTCTCAGGTTTTTTCTCCTCTGTAATCTACACTAGAGCCACCAAGGACACCTCCAAACTCTCCTCATCATCGTAGATGGTTATCAAATCAAACAAGGGATTTGGTACACTTATTCTCCCTGATGTCCTCGCTATCTTGGGATAGGTTGAAATTTCTCCTGGTGATTTTATCTGTGGTGGTGGAACTTCAGAATTTTCTGACCTGGTGATTTCTTCAAGTTGCATCGGTTCTAGCCCACTTAGTTCTCCTTGTCTTTTGATTGGGTCATAAGTGGGAATCCTCATCATTTCTATCAAATCATGGTCATTTTGCAATTGATCAATGATTCTTTGTGCCCCTTCTAGCAAGAGAAAACCCCTTCTTTGTTCCTTTGTGGTCTATGTCACTCTGATTTCTTATCTGGCTCTGAGGGCCTCTTGAGTCAACTGTTCTATTGTCTCCACCTTTTCATCCATGCCCGTGGCCTTGAACTTGGTCATACTTAGGTTGGCCATTCTCTATACCACCTCGTCCCAATCCTAGGCACACTCTGTGAAAATTTCATCCTCAAGCTTATCATGAGCGTATGGCCAATAGGATGATACATGTGAAGAGTGTTGGAGGACCAGGCCTTAAGGGTCGTTCTTTCAGAATCATCTTGTCGGGAACCTAAATTCAAGTTGGCTCAGCCCTTCTTGTTTGGATTGAACAATATCCTTTACCAGATAAAACCCCACATGGAAACCATAGGGTATCAAAGCACACTTCTTGTCCTTGACTAATGTGGTGTTATAGCCCTGCAAGATAGTCTGATCGTAGATTTCTCCCATAATGAGTCGGTCTGGGACATGAGCAGGTAGGAGATGTGGTGCTCCAGTGGCCCCGAACACGCTGATATAGGTTGAGAATTTGTCTAAATACCAATGGCCTACCTTAGCTACCATTTTCTTGGATGTTGTGGATAATCTTGGGCTTTCCTTCTTAAAAATAATAAAAAGAATATGGGCGATGAATTCATCACATATGAGAGCGTAAGATTTTTTGTACCTATTCTCCCAGAGTATGTTGAAATAAACATGAACAGGGAGCTCTGCAACATGCCAACTTAGATTCATGCCAGCGAAGACATTTTTTGCATAGATAACATCGAGCAAGTACGAGGCCATGTAGGAAGTGGGTACTTCCCCTTTTTTCAGGGTCTGAGAATGTTGTACAAATATGATCAATTGTTTAGAAATTATCGCTCCCCAATTGAAGATGCTTCTGAAAATTGCCACCATGTATGCCAAGGGTATCCATGCTTCCAAAAAAATGGAGCAGTCCTTCTCTCCATACAGTCGGAAGATGAGAGCCATCAGATAGATATATGGCTCCCTCAGGTTAATTGTCCCATATGATCCATTGCTCTGGTTGGTAAACTTCTTGTCCTCCTTCCACCATGAGGCCATCAACCGGCTGGTGTCATGGAATTCATAGAACTTAACCCCGAAGTTTGTGTTTAGCCGCTTTTTGGGTCCCTGAGCTTGTAGTATTTCTGGACTTCTGTCGGGAGGAAAAATCTGTCACACCCACCATTCTCATCATTTATCAAGCACTTATGCCCATCTGTATGGTTGATTAGCCATTTCAGAACCCCTATGCAAGTGAAAATAGGGGTTATGTTGGCCACCATGCATAAATATGACCGTCGGATGTTTGGGAACACCTGATCATCGAGCGCCCTTACATCTGAGTCATTGTGTGGGATATACTCTGGGTATTCTTCCCAGTTAATTTTGTTGAAGAGGTCTCCCCAGTGCAGGAGAATTAATTTGGATATAGTGCTTGCTTCTGTATCATCGAAGGCCGAAGGTAGGAAAAAAGATTTCTTTGTTGATGTTTTAATGACAGGCTTTTCCCTGGGAGTGTACTCCAACTATGTCAAGGTCCCCAAAGAAGAACCTTCACCTGTTTCAGCTTATTTTATCTTGGGTTCCCTCGGTGAGCGTCTGGTGGTTGTCTTTCTCGGTGACATCTTACCTGCAGCTAGAACATATTTTAGAGACTGTGTAAGAAAATTGGATGCATATATAAATTATGACCAACTAATTGAAAAACTTGAACACATACCTCTGCAGTTTGTTTAAAACCTGGTTTTGATAATCTGAGGGTCAGCACAATCTCGAGATGCTTGCTTTGCTCTTTTGGATGCTCTAGAATTCAAACTTGTGCGCATAATGAATTTGTTCAAAATTGTTCTAGAGATTTAAACAAGGATGAACTTGCCTTGTTGCATCAACCATTCAATTCGGGTTATGAGTATAATTTCATTAAATCTACCACCAAATATTCAAATATGTTTAAAATTAAATTCATCGAGGGTTAACTGAGCGGGCGTGGGTTGTAACGTGGTCCATCGATGATTTCAAATTGTTGTTGTTTAATCGGCGCATGAGGTAGCAACAAATGCACGATCAAGAATTAATTGTTCTATTAAATGTTAAAACATGGTCATATCTTATGCCGTAAACATCCCATCATTTCACTAGTCCAATTGGTGGGTCGGGGGTTGGGGGACAGGATTGTGCTTCAAACACTTTTCGTTGATATCTTCTTGCAAAATCTCCAATGCCAATTGATCTTTTTGTACAGAGATGACATGGCAAAGTTGGCTAAGAGACGTGACTAGGACCCATGGAACCTTAATATGACTTGGGATGAACTAGGCCATATGACCCCTTTACGTGTTAAAAAAATGTGCCATTCAAGACCAATGACTTCATTTACTCGTGTTAATCAAAATTGGGACTTTCTTTAAGCTATACATTCTAAAAGCCAATCTTATCTTTCCGACGCTGAAAAGTATCAAGGATCGTTGATCAGTGATAAACCTACACAAGTGCTCTCGGATCAACTCTCTCAAAAAAGTCTCGATGCCGAAAATGCATCAGGGATTGGTGATCAGGGATATGTTTGTCATAGACAAAATGATTGTTTTAACCTTTATATATTTCCCCGACCCTGATAAAGCACATCAGTCATCGGTTATCAGTGATTTCTTTACGTCCTTTGTTATCGTCTATCCTTTCCGATATTTTGTCAGTGTTGAAGGGGATCGGATATCTCTTGAAACTTAGTGAAAATAAATTAAACAAAATAACTCCACCTTCTGTCGATGCCTATGGGGATCGACGCTCGATGACTGTTGTAACTATGTGGTCCCTTTACTTGCTTGAATTTTCTGACGTCGAACCTAAGCGTGTTAGGTGCAGTGTTAGCTCTTGATTCTTAATTCAGGTGTCAAGTTCTTTTAGACATGAGGTTTCACAAGTTCAAACAAACTTGACTTTATGATAAGAGCCATGAAAACAAAACAAAGATAAACCATTTCCCAAAGTGAAATCCATTCAAATAGTGAAGAAAACAAGTGGTACCCAAAAAGTGATAAAATTTCATATGGCTTTTAGGGTGTGTTGAGCGCTCAACAAATGGCGACTTACTGGGTGAAAGCAGAATCTCTGTTACTTCCCTGGGCTTAGTTGATGCAGAAGTTGTTTAAGAACTTAACTAGTTTTGTTTTTTTATCAGAGTCTCTTCTAGCTTTGAGTTTGAAATTCCCCCGATTGGTGAATCTGGGCCTGCCTGTGGGATTTCAACCTTTATTTCACCTTCATTCCCTTTAACCATGACCCACGCCCCCTTTTGACAAGATTAGAGTAAAACATTCATTAGCACTAGGAATTTTAGTCATCATCATTCACTTGCTCCGGTGTTGCTCCGCTACCAGTGAGTGTTCATAGCCTCGACGGAGTCACCTTGACGTCACATACCTTTCTCCACTGCCAACGAGCGTCCATACCTCGATGGAGTTATCTGCATACCCTCTCCTATCTCTTGCTCATTTTATATAATTGATTTAATTTTGGCAGAGTTGCCCTGAGCGAGTGGGAGAGGAGGATGTCTGTTATCTGCAAGATGAGATGGTTACAGTGAAAAAAAAAATTAATCTCTGTCTTGAGGTACATGTGGTCCTTTCCAGCTTACCATCTTTCCATTTGGTTTTACTAGACCACCAGGTGGACACTTCACCACTTTCCAAGGTTGTTTATTTGCAGTGGTTAGATATAGAAAACCTTTAAGACAACATCAATTCACCCAACATTTCTTATGTTGTATGTAAGCATGAGTCAGGAACAGAAATTGCTACACTGTATTGATTAAGGTCAACCACTTCCTTGCATAACAAAACTTTATTGCACAAAAATACTACACAAAATAAAAATATAAATAAAGGACTCCGCAATCAGCCTGCCTAACACCTACAAAATAAAATAACACGAAAACACACATTTTTTTTAACAGAAATATTGTTTTAGGGCTTGGCCATTCACCGGGGGGGCGTCGAATTCCCCCCTTATATTTTGCAATCGATACGTTCCTGCCCCAAGTTTATCGACTACCTGAAAAGGTCTGAGCCATAGATTATGAAACTTTTAATGTTTTCCCTTTGTTTCATTTTTCCTGTCCCATTTCAGGACTAAGTCTCCTACTTCAAAATTCTTCTCTTTATCCTTGTGCTTGTCAAACCACATTTTAACTATCTTTTGATGAGCGACAAACTTTGATTTTTCTTTCTCTCTTTCTTCTTCCAGCATGAGGAGGGTATCAATTCTTTGTTGAATAACTAATGAGGGTTGTCCTCTAGAACCTTGAGCAAGCTGAAGAGATGGAAGATATAGAACATTCAGGAGAAAGGCTTCTTGTATGTATACCAGAAAGTATGGAGAGTTATCTATAGCTTCCTCGGGTGTTAATATATCGGCCCATAAGGCATTATGAAGTGAACTATGACAATTCCTATGATTGTTTGCAATTGTTTTCTTCAATATCCTCACCAGGTTCTTATTAGTTGATTCTACCACTCCATTCCCCTATGGATAGTAGTTTGTAGAGTATATAATTATGATTCCTTTGTCTAGAGAAAAATTTGTTAATAGGGTGGAAGAAAAGTAAGTAGAATTATTAAAAATGAGAATGGAAGGCATACCAAACCTTGTGATCAGATGTTGTTCTATGAATTGGATTACCACCCTTTCGTTGACATGAGTCATAGGGATGGCCTCTGCCCATTTCGTGAAGTAGTCTCTAGCAGTTAGTATGTATCTATTTTGTTTTGAAGAACTCGGGTTAATCACTCCTCTGATGTCTAACCCCCATTGCTCAAATGGTCTAGAGATGGTCACAGGTTGGAGTGGGACAGCTGCTCTATTTTCCCTCCCTGCACTCATTTGACAAGTTTTATAGTTTCTAGCGTATGTGTGAGCGTCTCTAGATAGAGTAGGCCAATAATAGTTGGCTCTCAGTATATTGTGAGCGGTGGTATTCCCTGCAAAATTTCCACCTGTAGAACCATCATTGAGCTCCTTTAGAACCTTGTCTGCATCTTCACGTTTGAGACATATTAAAATTACCCCATCATAATTCACGCATAAGAGCACCAAATTTATGAGGCGATATTGTGTCAATTTTGGTCTGAGAGCTCTCCTTTTCTTAGGGTTTAGGTTTTCTGGCAAGTCCCGTGATGTAGGAGATAAGTGAGTTTCCCATACCAATACTCATGCCCTGGGGTAACATATAAAGCTTCACTACACCATAACTCCAATTCATCTCCCACCCAGGGTCTTTAATTACTTGGTCATGGGCTTCAGTGGCCAATTTACACAATCCCTGTCCCTTAACCAGTTTGGTAGGTTTTATATCTATATCATATTCTTGAACCACTTCCATCTAGCTTCCTCTTATCTCCCTCATCTCATGTTGAGTGAATAGGGATTGGACTTTAGGGTGGGGCATAATGACTTTGGTATTATATTTTAGGATGTAAGATCTGAAATGTTTTACTGCCTTGTAGACCGCATAATCCTATTTGTCTATAGTAGGGTAATTTGGTTCGTCCCCTTGGAGATTAAAGCTCATAAATGAGACCGGCGCCTCATTGTTGTCATCATCCTTCTGATTCAATACTATAGCTAACGACTTGTCGAAGGAAAACATATAGAGGAAAAAATATTTTCTAAAGTCGAGACTTCGCAACACTGGAGGTTGAGATGTCCCCAAGGTGTAGGACAGTCGGTGAGGGAGTGTGTTGATAAGGCACTCTGTGATGTTAAAGTCACCGGTTCGAAACCTGCGGGGGAAAAAATCCAACCATGTTAAGGGTTCATGTGGCTCAGGCCGAGTGTGATCCCCAGGTGATTTTGACGGCTTAGATGCCCCTGATTCGTGGTTTCTTAGCCACAGGTTAGTCCCACAAGTCACGGACAAACTAACAAACAAACAAAAAAAAAACTGGAGGTTGAGATATTGCAGTCTTAATATTGCTGAAAGCACTTTTTAGTTCGTCATCCCACTTAAATTCAATGTCTTTACGGATTTTTTTTGTAAGGGTTTGATAGTTTTAGCGAAATTGGGGGTGATCTTCCTCGCAAAATTGATTTTCCCAAAGAAGGATTGCATAACCTTTTTGTTGTGGGGTAAGGGAAGTTGAGCTATTTCCTTAATTTGTTTTGGGTCTATGTGAATTCCTACTTGAGATATAATATGACCTAGTAGTTTCCCTTCCTCGACACCAAATATAGTTTTCTTAGGGTTTAAAGATATACCGTATTTCCTACACCTTTCAAAAATCTGGGTTAGGTGTTGGATGTGATTTTCTCTATTCTTTGATACACAGTCACGTCATCCAAATAAACTACTACATATTTGTTGATTATTCCCATAAAGCTACGTCCATGGCCCTTTGGAAGGTTTCCCTTGCATTGATTAACCCAAAGGGCATGTGTTTATAAGCAAAGATTCCCCATTTGGTTCTAAAGGTAGTTTTCAATCGATCTTCCTCTAAAACTAGAACTTGGTTGTAACCTAAAAAATTGTCCAACAGGGAGAAAGTATCATAAACAGACATGGTCTGCAAGAGTTTCTCCATCGGTGGCACTGGGTAGTTATCCTTTTTTTATGCTCTGTTGAGGTTTCTAAAATCCACACACAGGCGGATCTCCACAAAATTTTTCCTGACAGGAACCAAATTTGCTACCGAGGTAGAGTGTCTAACCTGGAATATCATTTTAGAATCTAGTAATTTCTTTAACTCCTCACACATGATAAGTTCTAGAGATGGGTGGTACTTCTGGAGCTTCTGTTGGAAGCTTTTACTCTAGGTTTTAACGGGATTGTGTGTTGGATAATACGAGTATCATAAGTTTTCATATCTCGATAGGACCATGCAAAAACATCTTGATATTCTCTGAAAAGTTTGAGATAGGCCTTCCTTTCTTATTTAGACACTATCTTGCCTAGATATTTTTAGGGTTTTCCAGAGTTCCTAGGTTTATAGTCTTGTACATGGGGATGGAGATCCTTGTCTTTGTGTTTGTTGGCCCTTTAAATCTTTCCCTTAAGTCAAAAAGGTTCTCCAAATTGGCTACCCCTTTCGGTATCATGTGAAACCTTAGTTTGTCAGTTGAGTCATTTGTTTCCCCTCTTTGTTCATGGGGATCGGTTTATACTAATTTCTCTTGGAATATTTCATTGCCAATAGCCAGGTCTTTCAAATTTTATTGATTGGTTAAGAAGTTTATGATCTTTTCATCTCCTTCAAATACCTTCCAATTAGAAATATTGTTGGGCACCGACGGTTTGTAGAGTAGCTCCATAGTGAACCAGGAGGCTTCATAGTCTTCTAAAGGGGATAGCCTCGAGGCAGCAGTGGCCAGTGAATCAGCAAGAGTATTCTTTGTTCTAGGGATTTTGGTAATGTTGAAGGCTTCAAGATTCTCTATTAGCATGTGCACTTCCTGTTGAAAATTCCTCAGGTGGGGAGAGTTGTAGTGTATAGTTGATCCGGATTTATTTTTGGCACGAAATGAGAGTAGATATATAATAAAGAAATGCACAACTATATCACATATATCCAATAATATAACAAGAATATGTCAGAGATACAACCATAAACACAGAGATACAGTAATACACGATTTCTATTAATGAAAGAAATGTACAGAGACTGTAAAAATACAGAGTGAAAGACTCGCTAGAATGGTGGCAGTGTATCTCTGAGAAGAGATGTGACGGCTACTCGCATTCGCAAGAAGATGATTACAATGAGGCTCTAAAGGCATTTTTACAATAAAAAGGAATGCTAAAAGTACTAGACATCCAAAAACCTAACCCTAGGAGATGAAACACCAAAATTCATGTGGGCCCTGTTTGGGTAAGTTAGTACATCAACTTCCTGGGGTCGTAACTTTTGCATACGATCTCCATTTAAGGCATATGATAGCTCGTTGGAAAGGTATCACCGAAGAGATTCATTTTTGGGATAAATCATGCTTGTGGCTATCATTGAGAACCTTGATATTGAAAAACCTTCATTTAGGCCCTTAAAATGGCCCCGAAAGTTAAAACCTGCTAAAAATAGTAAATTGCCAAAATTGCCAGAAAATTGTTTTGAGCCAGTCGGAAAAGGTGGGTGACCACCGATATCCACCTAGATCAATCCTCCCTCCTTAGGAAGCAATGGTTTCCATTGTGTTGAGTTCCCGGGGGCGAGGGAAAAACGTTTGTTGGATCTGCATATGGGTGAGCTGCTTGTATTACTGGAGACGTTGCGTTGCTTGGTTTGCGGAAGTCTGTCATGAACCTGTTGAAGCTAAGGTTGTTCAATTAGTTGAGTTGCATGAGGGGAAGGTGTGCAGAAGAAATATTTGCGCTTTTTTTCAACCTTGTCGACCCACTTATGCTGGATGGAAGGTGCAGGGGGCAAGGCTGAAGTGGTTGCAGTGTCCTTATGTTCCCCTTTTGAACAGATTGTGAAGAAGCTGAATTTTGCAGTATGAGATACTACCTTGCGACACTTTTTAGGTGGAACAATAGTTGGAACTACCTCTAGTATTCTGTAGAGATGACCCCCCAAAGTAACAATGACACTACAGGATCGAGACTCATAAACAGCATGGCGTCTCCACATATATGGTTGGCCCAAGAGAACATCACAGACATCCAGTGGGGCAACATCACATAATACCTCGTCCTTGAAGGGTTGGATGTCGTATGACAATCGACACTGTTGACTAACACGGATATCTCATCCTTGCCGAAGCCACCCGATGTTGTATGGTTGCAGGTGTGGTGTTTTCGACAATCCCAATTGTTTGACGACCTCTGCTGAGATGAGGTTCTTCTGGCTTCCGCTATCAACA
>JASDQU010107678.1:38975-53530 GCA_032191745.1 Picea mariana | reverse complement strand
TTTCCAAAGTTAGCACCAAAGAATTATCTATGCACATAAATCATCTCGGACTCACTTGTATTCACAATCGAGTTGTAGGAGTGGGAAACAAGATTGCAGGGAATATGCATACTGAACCTGTTGGAAATACCACATTTTGGTGAACCAGTTCCTAACTGACTACAGGGAAGCATAGGATAAAGGAATGAAGTTCCATTATGCTTGGTTATTGATTTTAATTTCATTAGTTTCTTGGAGGGAGTCAGAAGAAACCCAGTTCCTGAAAGGTATGCAACAATTGTTCCTCGCAACAAGATATGTTTCTTTGTGGCATACCACACACAAGAATAGACAACTACTCAACAATATCACCTTCTACATCTATTAGGAGACAATATGACAATGTATTGAGGACACACTACACATTCTTCCTATGATATTTGAATGATATAAAGAAATATCGTGATTCAAGGCAGGGTCGCACCATATCTGCATTCAAGAGAAGAGGGATCCATAACAGCAATGGTTTCCAACTAGCTACAAACTGACATAACAGGATGTCAAACATATTGTCAATGACTAGGAAGTAGAGTGGAAAACCTTAGTGACATAAACAACACAGAAAGAAACACAACAACTAGAGAAGGATCAAGAAGAAGAACATGAACATGAATAACAAGGGAATGGTGCAGGCGACACTAATGAAACAACGTCACACACTAGAGAGAAGATAAAGGAGCACCCTAAGGAGCAATCAACACATAAACATAAAAAGAGGAAAGCCTCAAAGGGATTAGTTACCCAAGCCTTGACTGAGGATGACTTGGAGAATATTGGGGATCATGTCAAAGAAGTAATTAAAGAAGCATTTTTGTGAGTTGCGTAGAAATAGGAGGAAATGCACATGAATGTGCAGGCGTTGTTGTAATCTAGGGAAAAGTATGGGAGTGTTACCAATAGTTCAGTACATAAGAAAGCATAGATTCACATATACATACATATAGAAAAATACATACACAAAGTAGTGGAAGCCCAAAGAATAGTCATTTATCATATAGATAAGTCGATTCGGCACAATGGATACCTTCTTATCCAATACATACTTGTCTATTTATACCTACATATTCAGTTACCAGGAAGTTGTAACTACTTAACTGCCTGGGTTGGTCGGTTAACAGAACTCTCGACCCACTTATACTTTTGACTTCGACAGTTGACTATTGGGTCTATTCGATGAAGTCGAATAGCCCCTACAACATCTCCCCCCACCTCAATTCCTTGCTTGTCCCAAGCAAGAGGGGAGTAAAACAAAACTTGTGTTTACATTGATTTTTTACAAATAGAAATGATAGAAAGAGAAAAAGAAGAGGAATTATAGCCAAAAAAAATTGGTGTTTGATAGGATTATGGAGCCATATTCGACTATCCTTCTACGTCGAGATATTTGTCACTAGTCGATTCGACTATGTCCTTTAGTCTTGTTTATGTACCAGCTTTGAAGTCAGTCTGTAGGATATTGGGAGCTTAATACTGTAGTGTCTTGATCAATCCAAGCAAGTTTACTTTTTCTACTATTTCTTCTTATTGTACTGCGGCCAATTATGGGTCACTTTGTTATTCCATCTCTTGAATATTTTCTTTGAGATGCGCAAGGTGAATTACTGCACTGTCAGTTTCCAACTGAACTTTGTTCCCTTCCTTCTTCCATTATTGTTTTCTTCTGTGAGAGTTATGACTCTACTGATTTTTCTTTTTCTAACTGACTTGTGAGGGCCTTTTTGATCTTGATGCCAGCCATCCTATTTCTGGTCTTTTTTATGTTTTCAACCGCAGCTCTTTGCATTCTTCCCTTGTTGATTGCAGTTGCAAAGTAGGTTGGACAGTTACTTACCACTGAATTTAGGATTGTATCACTCTTGGTGACTTCTTCCACAATTTGCCTGAGCCCTTTAATATTTTTGTATTATGTGACCATGATGGTGGTTGTCTTCTCTCAGATTCTTTGATTATCAATCCTTGCTATGTGGTATTGCTATTGTATATCTTCCTTTTCCTTTTGGAGAAGTTCTACTTGTTGTTGGTTTTTTGTATTAGTTGTGATCAACCTTTCGACCAAGTCTTTAAAACCCGGCCAAGGGGCTCTCCATTTCTTGCAGTTTCTCTATTCCTAAATGCTTTATGACCATCTCTCTGCATTCTTGTAGCATTTTTTTTTATCCTCCTTTACTTTTGAAATTTGATTTCCTTCTTTAATAAATTTATTCCACCTCTTTGTTGATTCTTTTGAAATTACTTGATGTAAGTCGAAGAGGTTTTGGTCAGATATTGATGTTGGGTAAAATGTATTTTTGACAATTGATCCAGATTAGCTGCATGATCGGGTCATTTTAAAGGTAATTTCTACAGATTTATTTTTCTTACTCTTTCATGATGTTGTTGTTGCCCCCCATCCTTCTCTTAAGCTTGTGTTACAGGTAAGTGAATCTGATCAACATTTTCCCTTACTATTGTTTCCTTCTACTATGTCTACTATGTTTCTATTTGCAAGGAATATTGTTGAGCCAACATAGAAGCTTGTACTATATCCTTATTCGGAGATTTTTCTGGGAAGGACTCCTCTCTATGTTCATGTTGTTGTTGTTGTTCTACTTTTTTGGGCACCTCGGTCATGATCTCTATTGGTCCTAATTCATAAATATTATCAATTTGGGTGTTGATTTCCTAGAGGTTGACTTTAGGATGATTGATCGGCTGCTATATATCTTCAAATGGGTGTACTGACTAGATTGATATTTGAACGACCGACTCATGTTGTTGTGAAATTTTGACTAGCTTAGCTGACTGGATTGATATTCTGTCAACCGATGTATATGGTTGGTCTGATTGAGTTGCTTCTAATGACTCAACAATTATAAGTTATCTCTTCTTATTCTTTGTGGGTCATTCCTTGACTATGGCTACTCGCTCAGTTGGTGGGGATTCTCTTGTCAAATCTATTTTCGAGTCGGTCAATCTCCTTTTTCCTAGTGTCGTCTTTGTCCTAAATTCTAATTTTGACAAGGTCTTTGTGATATTTTATGCAGTTACCATAGTGGTCAATGTTTTTTGTATCTTATGCCTCCTTTCTCCCCTTGTTTCAATCTGTCGGAGTGTATTTTTTATTTGTTTGACCTATTTTTTTTGTATTTTATATTTTTCCATGTATTCCTTCATTCTAGGTCTGACTGATGAGCTTAAAATATTTTTCATTGTAGCAGTCTCCTATCAGGTTTACTTCTCTGTCTATTTGATCTTTTCATCAATTTTGTTGGTGATACTAGTCATTTTTTCTTGAATGATGGGGTTGTTAAATTCAATACCTCCAGTCAAATAAAAAGTACCACATCATATTTCTTCTGTGTCGAAGGATATTTCTTCAACTTCAACTAATGTTTTCCCTTTATCTTTTTTCGATGGTTTCTTTCTTTTTCCGGGAGAAGGTTGTGCAGGAGCAATTGCCAATGCTTCTAAGTCTTCAATAATGGGTATTTCATATAACTATGCTTCTATTTTCTTCTCTATTCTGCATTGATGAGGGGGAGTACCAAAGGTGGTCCTAGTTGGTTAACTTCAAGAACAATTTTTATCTCCTGGTCTATATGTATTTCTAATTCATCAAAGATTTCCTCTGTTGTTGGTTGATAATGTAACTCCTATGGTTCCAGGGCTGACTTCAATCTACACCAAAGTTTGGTGCAGTCGATTTCTAACTGAATATGGCAAGGTGTCAGTGGGGCCCGATGAATCAGTTGATCGGTGTGCCATCTATGTGAGTTTCCTTTTAAGTTTCTGATCCATAGTCAAAACATTTCTTTTAGAGGTAGCAATATGGAGGCACCTCCTTTCTTTGTTGCAAAAATTCTATATTTTTCCATTGCTAGAACCTTCCTAATTGTGAACACAGGGTCACCAACTGGACTACATTGCTCCATTTCTATCCAGATTAATAAAGAATGGAATTTTGTGGCCTTACCATATTCTTGGCATTCCTTGCATTTATTCTAGATGATGTGAACCATGTATTTGGACCAGTTGAATATTTTTGTCTTTTTAAAGATCTGTGATAGTCATCCCTGCGTCGATAAGCTCAGACGTCTTGGCATGCTCTGTGATGATCATTTTTTCCTCTGTGGTGATGAGAATCGAACTATCCAACATAACTCTCCTCTTCTTAGTGGTTCTCTTCATGATGGATTTTCTCTTTCGATCTAGGTGATTGCTTGTATATCGGCGACCTCATCAACAGGTTCGGGGATTTGTTATTCTTCCCAAGTTAGAGTATTTTCCAGGCTCCCGATTGTGTATATTTGTTCTAGGCTAGGTTCCTGAACCTCTTATGTATGCCCTGATGGCTCGGCTTCCGGTTGTTTCTCATCGGTTGGTGAGGTATCAGCCAAAACTGAGGAATCAGGGGCAGATTCGGTACTTACTTGGTAATCGGTTGTTTAAATGTCAATTTCCTATTGTGGAGTTTCTTCTTCCTGTCCTCTCGATCCTAGCTCATCCCTCAAGTTTTCCATTGGGGTTCCCGATATGACGAGTGGCTCAATGTATAAGGCACTTTCTACCTCATGCTCACTCTATGGACGGCTCTGAACTGGAGGGTCGACACCCGGGGTAGATGCTCTCTCAGGTTTTTTCTCCTCTGTAATCTGCACTGAAGCCACCAAGGACACCTCCAAACTCTCCTCATCATCGTAGATGGTTATCAAATCGAACAAGGGATTTGGTACAATTATTCTCCTTGATGTCCTCGCTATCTCGGGATAGGTTGAAATTTCCCCTGGTGATTTTATCTGTGGTGGTGGAACTTCAGGATTTTCTGACCTGGTGATTTCTTCAAGTTACATTGGTTCTAGGCCACTTGTTTCTCCTTGTCTTTTGATTGGGTCATCAATGGGAATCCTCATCATTTCTATCAAATCATGGTCATTTTGCAATTGATCAATGATTCTTTGTGCCCCTTCTAGCAAGAGCAATCCCCTTCACTGTTCCTCTGTGGTCTATGTCACTCTGATTTATTATCTGGCTCTGAGGGCCTCTTGAGTTGACTACTCTATTGTCTCCACCTTTTCATCCATGCTCATGGCCTTGAACCTGGTCATACTTGGGTTGGCCATTCTCTATACCACCTCGTCCCAATCCTAGGCACACTCTGTGAAAATTTCGTCCTCAAACTTATCATGAGTGTATGCCAACAGGATGATACATGTGAAGAGTGTTGGAGGACCAGGCCTTAAGGGTCGTGCTTTCAGAATCATCTTGTCGGGAACCTAAATTCAAATTGGCTCAGCCCTTCTTGTTTGGCTTGAAAAATATCCTTTACCAGATAAAACCCCACATGGAAACCGTAGGGTATGAAAGCGCACTTCTTGTCCTTGACTAATTTGGTGTTATAGCCCTGCAAGATAGTTTGACCGCAGATTTCTCCCATAATGAGTTGGTCTGGGACATGAGCGGTTAGGAGATGTGGTGTTCTAGTGGCCCCGAACACGCTGATATAGGTTGAGAATTTGTCTAAATACCAATGGCCTACCTTAGCTACCATTTTCTTGGATGTTGTGGATAATATTGGGCTTTCCTTCTTAAAAATAATAAAAAGAATATGGGCGATGAATTCATCGCATATGAGAGTGTAAGATTTTTTGTACCTGTTCTCCCAGAGTATGCTGAAATAAACATGAATAAGGAGCTCTGCAACATGCCACCTTAGATTCATGCCGGCGAAGACATTATTTGTGCAGATAACATCGAGCAAGTACGAGGCCATGTAGAAAGTGGGTACTTCCTCTTCTTTCGAGGTCTGAGACTGTTGTACACAGATGCTCAATTGTTTAGAAATTATCGCTCCCCAATTGAAGATGCTTCTAAAAATTGCCACCATGTATGCCAAGGGTATCCATGCTTCCAAAAAAATGGAGCAGTCCTTCTCTCCATACAGTCGGCAGATGAGAGCCATCAGATATATATATGGCTCCCTCAGGTTAATTGTCCCATATGAGCCATTGCTCCAGTTGGTAAACTTCTTATCCTCCTTCCACCATGAGGCCATCAACCGGCTGGTGTCATGGAATTCATAGAACTTCACCACGAAGTTCGTGTTTAGCCGCCTTTTGGGTCTCTGATCTTGTAGTATTTATGGACTTCTGTCAGGAGGAAAACTCCGTCACACCCACCATTCTCATCATTTATCAAGCACTTATGCCCGTCTGTATGGTCAATTAGCCATTTCAGAACCCCTATGCAAGCGAAAATAGGGGTTATGTTGGCCACCATGTGTAAATACGACCGTCGGATGTTTGGGAACACCTGATCATCGAGAACCCTTACGTCCGAGTCATTGTGTGGGATATACTCTGGGTCTTCTTCCCAGCTAATTTTGTTGAAGAGGTCTCCCCACTGCGAGAGAATTAATTTGGATCTAGTGCTTGCTTCTGTATCATCGAAGGCCGAAGGTAGGAAAAAAGATTTCTTTGTTGATGTTTTAATGACAGGCTTCGCCCTGGGAGTGTACTCCAACTGTGTCAAGGTCTCCAAAGAAGAACCTTCACCTATTTCAGCTTATTTTAGCTTGGGTTCCCTCGGCGAGCGTCTAGTGGTTGGCTTTCTCGGTGACATCTTACCTGCAACTAGAACATATTTTAGAGACTGTGTAAGAAAAGTGGATGCATATATAAATTATGACCAACTAATTGAAAAACTTGAACACATACCTCTGCAGTTTGTTTAAAACCTGGTTTTTATAATCTGAGGGTCAGCACAATCTCGAGATGCTCACTTTTCTCTTTCGGATGCTCTGGAATTCAAACTTGTGCGCAAAATGAATTTTTTCAAAATCGTTCTAGAGATTTAAACAAGGATGAACTTGCCTTGTTGCATCAACCATTCAATTCGGGTTATGAGTGTAATTTCATTAAATCTGCTGCCAGATATTCAAAGATGTTTAAAATTAAATTCATCGCAGGTTGACTGAGCAGGCGTGGGTTGTAATGTGGTCCATCGGTGATTTCAAATTGTTGTTGTTTAATCGGCGCATGAGGTAGCAACAAATGCACGATCAAGCATTAATTGTTATATTAAATGTTCAAATTTGGTCATATCTTATGCCGCAAACATCCCATCGTTTCGCTAGTCCAATTGGTGGGTCGGGGGTTGGGGGACGGGATTGTGCTTCAAACACTTTTGATTGATATCTTCTTGCAAAATATCCAATGCCAATCGATCTTTTTTTACAGAGATGACATGGAAAAGTTGACTAAGAGGTGTGACTAGGACCCATGGAACCTTAATATGACTCAGGATGAACTAGGCCGTATGACCCCTTTACATGATAAAAAAATGTGGCATTCAAGATCGATGACTTCATTTACTCCTGTTAATCAGAATCGAGACTTTCTTTAAGCTATATGTTCTAAAAGCCAATCATATCTTTTCGACGCTGAAAAGTATCAAGGATCGTTGATCGGTGATAAACCTACCCAAGTGCTCTCGGATCGACTCTCTCAAAAAAGTCTCGATGCCGAAAATGCATCGGTGATCGGGGATATGTTTGTCACAGACAAAATGATTGTTTTAACCTTTATAGATTTCCCTGACCCTGATAAAGCACATCGGTCATTGGCTATCAATGATTTCTTTACGTCCTTTGTTATCGTCTATCCTTTCCCATATTTTGTCAGTGTTGAAGGGGATCAGATATCTCTTGAAACTTCATGCGAATAAATTACACAAACTAACTCCACCTTCTATCGATGTCGATGGGGATCGACGCTCGATGACTATTGTAACTGTGTGGTCCCGTTACTTGCTTGAATTTTCTGACATCGAACCTGAGCACGTTAGGTGCAGTGTTAGCTCTTGATTCTTAATTCAGGTGTCAAGTTATTTTAGACATGAGGTTTCACAAGTTCAAACAAACTTGACTTTATGATAAGAGCCATGAAAACAAAACAAATATAAACCATTTCCCAGAGTGAAATCCATTCAGATAGTGAAGAAAACAAGTGGTACCCAAAAAGTGATAAAATTTCATAAGTATTTTAGGGTGTGTTGAGCACTCAAAAAATGGCAACTTACTGGGTGAAAGCAGAATCTCTGTTAATTCCATGGGCTTAGTTGATGTAGAAGTTGGTTAAGAACTTAACTAGTTTTGTTTTTTTATCAGAGTCTCTTCTAGCTTTGAGTTTGAAATTCTTCCGATTGGTGAATCTGGGCCTGCCTGTGGGATTTCAACCTTTATTCCACCTTCATTCCCTTTAACCATGACCCACGCCCCCTTTTGACAAGAGTCAAGTAAAACATTCATTGGCACTAGGAATTTTAGTTATCATCATTCACTTGCTCTGGTGTTGCTCCGCTGCCAACGAGCGTTCATAGACCCAACGGAGTCACCCCGACGTCACATACCTTTCTTCGCTGCCAGTGAGCATCCATACCCCGATGGAGTTATCTGCATACCCTCTCCTATCTCATGCTCATTTGCTATAATTGATTTAATTTTGGCAGAGATGCCTTGAGCGAGTGGGAGAGGAGGATGTATGTTATCTACAAGATGAGATGGTTACAGTGAAAAAAAAAATTAAGCTCTGTCTTGAGGTACATGTGGTCCTTTCCAGCTTACCATCTTTCCATCTGGTTTTACTAGACCACCAGGTGGACACTTCACCACTTTCCAAGGTTGTTTATTTGTAGTGGTTAGATACAGAAAACCTTTAGGACAACAACAATTGGCCCAGCATTTCTTGTGTTGTATGTAAGCATGAGTCAGGAATAGAGTTTGCTACACTGTATTGATTAAGGTCAACCACTTCCTTGCGGAACACAACTTTATTGCACAAAAATACTACACAAAATAAAAATAAAAATAAAGGACTCCGCAATCAGCCTGCCTAACACCTACAAAATAAAATAACACGAAAACACACATTTTTTTTAACAGAAATATTGTTTTAGGGCTTGGCCATTCACCGGGAGGGCATCAAATTCCCCCCTTATATTTTGCAATCGATACGTGCCTGCCCCAAGTTTCTCGGCTACCTAAAAAGGTCTGAGCCATAGATTATGAAACTTTTAATGTTTTCCCTTTGTTTCATTTTCCCTGTCCCATTTCAGGACTAAGTCTCCTACTTCAAAATTCTTCTCTTTGGCCTTGTGCTTGTCAAACCACATTTTAACTATCTTTTGATGAGCGACAAACTTTGATTTTTCTTTCTCTCTTTCTTCTTCCAGCATGAGGAGGGTATCAATTCTCTGTTGAATAACTGATGAGGGTTTTCCTCTAGAACCTTGAGCAAGCTGAAGAGATGGAAGATATAGAAAATTCAGGAGAATGGCTTCTTGTATGTATACCAGAAAGTATGGAGAGTTATCTATAGCTTCCTCGAGTGTTAATCTATCAGCCCATAAGGCATTATGAAGTGAACTATGACAATTCCTCTGATTGTTTGCAATTGTTTTCTTCAATATCCTCACTAGGTTCTTATTGGTTGATTCTACCACTCCTTTCCCCTATGGATAGTAGTTTGCAGAGTATATGATTATGATTCCTTTGTCTAGAGAAAACTTTGTTAATAGGATGGAAGAAAAGTAAGCAGAATTATCAAAAATGAGAATGGAAGGCATATTGAACCTTTTGATCAGATGTTGTTCTATGAATTGGATTACCACCCTTTCGTTTACATGAGTCAGAGGAATGGTCTCTGCCCATTTAGTGAAGTAGTCTCTATCGGTCAGTATGTATATATTTTGTTTTGAAGAACTTGGGTTAATCACTCCTCTGACATCTAACCCCCATTGCTCGAATGGTCTGGTGATGGTCACAGGTTGGAGTGGGACAGTTGCTCTATTTTCCCTCCCTGCACTCATTATAATAGTTGGCTCTCAGTATATTGTGAGCAGTGGTATTCCCTGCAAAATTTCCACCTGTAGAACCATCATCGAGCTCCTTTAGAACCTTGTCTACATCTTCACATTTGAGACATATTAAAATTACCCCATCATAATTCATGCATAAGAGCACCAAATTTATGAGGCGATATTGTGTCGATTTTAGTCTGAGAGCTCTCCTTTCCTTAGGGTTTAGGTTTTCTGGCAAGTCCCGTGATGTAGGAGATAAGTGAGTTTTACATACCAATACTCATGCCCTGGGGGAACATATAAATCTTCACTACACCATAACGCCAATTCATTCTCCCACCCAAGGTCTTCAATTACTTGGTCATGGGCTTCAACAGCCAGTTTACACAATCCATGTCCCTTAACCAGTTTAGTAGGTTTTATATCTATATCATATTCTTGAACCACTTCTATACAGCTTCCTCTTCTCTCCCCCATCTCTTGTTGAGTGAATAGGGATTGGACTTTAGGGTGGGGCATAATGACTTTGGTATGATTTTTAAGGATGTAAGATCTGAAATGTTTTACTGCCTTGTAGACTGCATAAGCCTATTTGTCTATAGCAGGGTACTTTAGTTCATCCCCTTGGAGATTAAAGCTCATAAATGAGACCGGCACCTCATTGTTGTCACCATCCTTCTGAGTCAATACTACAGCTAATGATTTGTTGGAGGCAAATGTATAGAGGAAAAAATATTTGCTAAAGTCGAGACTTCACAACACTGGAGGTTGAGATGTCCCCAAGGTGTAGGACAGTCGGTGAGGGAGTGTGTTGTTAAGGCACTCTGTGATGTTAAAGTCACCGGTTCAAAACCTGCAGGGAAAAAAATCCAACCATGTTAAGCGTTGATGTGGCTCAGGCCGAGTGCGATCCCTAGGTGATTTTGACAGATTAGATGCCCCTAATTCGCAGTTTCTTAGCCATAGGTTAGTCCCACAAGTCACGAACAAACTAACAAACAAACAAACAAACAAAACTGGAGGTTGAGATATTGCAGTCTTAATATTGCCGAAAGCACTTTTTTGTTCGTCATCCCACTTAAATTCAATGTCTTTACGGATTATTTTTTGTAAGGGTTTGATAGTTTTAGTGAAATTGGGGGTGATCTTCCTCACAAAATTGATTTTCCCAAAGAAGGATTGCATAACCTTTTTGTTGTGGGGTAAGGGAAGTTGAGCTATTTCCTTAATTTGTTTTGGGTCTATGCGAATTTCTGCTTGAGATATAATATGATCTAGTAGTTTCCCTTCCTCGACACCAAAGATAGTTTTCTTAGGGTTTAAAGATATACCGTATTTCCTACACCTTTCAAAAATCTGGGTTAGGTGTTGGATGTGATTTTCTCTATTCTTTGAATACATAGTCACGTCATCCAAATAAACTACTACATATTTATTGATTATTCCCCTAAAGCTACGTCCATGGCCCTTTGGAAGGTTTCCCTTGCATTGATTAACCCAAAGGGCATGCGTTTATAAGCAAAGATTCCCCACTTGGTTTGAAAGGTAGTTTTCAATCGATCTTCCTCTGAAACTAGAACTTGGTTGTAACCTGAAAAATTGTCCAACGGGGAGAAAATATCATAAACAGACACAGTCTGCAAGACTTTCTCCATCAATGGGACTGGGTAGTTGTCCTTTTTTGATGCTCTGTTGAGGTTTCTGAAATCCACACACAGGCGGATCTCCCCAAAAGTTTTCCTGACGGGAACCAAATTTGCTACCGAGGTAGAGTGTCTAACTTGGAATATCATTTTAGAATCTAGTAATTTCTTTAACTCCTGACACATGACAAGTTCCAGAGATGGGTGGTGATTTTGGAGCTTCTGTTGGAAGGTTTTTACTCTGGGTTTTAACGAGATTGTGTGTTGGATAATACGAGTATCATAAGTTTTCATATCTCGATAGGACCATGCAAAAACATCTTGATATTCTCTAAAAAGCTTGAGATAGGCCTTCCTTTCTTATTTAGACACTATCTTGCCTAGATATTTTTAGGGTTTTCCAGAGTTCCTAGGTTTACAGTCTTGTACATGGGACAGGAGATCCTTGTCTTTGTGTTTGTTGACCCTTTAAATCTTTCCCTTAAGTCAAAAAGGTTGTCCAAATTGGCTACCCCTTTCGGTATCATGTGAAACCTTAGTTTGTCAGTTGAGTCATTTGTTTCCCCTCTTTGTTCATGAGGATCGGTTTATACTAATTTCTCTTGGAATATTTCATTGTCAATAGCAAGGTCTTTAAAATTTTATTGATTGGTTATGAAGTTTATGATATTTTCATCTCCTTCAAATACCTTCCAATTAGAAATATTGTTGGGCACTGACGGTTTGTAGAGTAGCTCCATAGTGAACCAGAAGGCTTCATAGTCTTCTAAAGGGGATAGCCTCGAGGCAACAGTGGCCAGTGAATCAGCAAGAGTATTCTTTGTTCCGGGGATTGTGGTAATGTTGAAGGCTTCAAGATTCTCTATTAGCCTGTGCACTTCCTGTTGAAAATTCCTCAGGTGGGGAGAGTTGTGGTGTATAGTGTTCTTTACTTGCCTAACGATAATCTAAGAGTCTCTGAAAACCTTTAGTTCCTTAACGTTTAAGTCTATGGATTTATTTAGTCCTTGCACTAAATATTCATACTCAACGGTGTTATTAGTGCATTCAAATTCTAGTCTGCAGGATAGGAAATTTTGTTTCCCCTTCGGATCAATGAGGATACACCCCGCTCCTGACCCTTCTTGCAATTTAGACCCATCAAAGTACAAGGTCCATACTTGCGAGTGAAAACCATCATCTCCTCCTTGCCTATGAACTTCTTCCTCTCCACCTATTTTCTCGGTGGTTTCCAAAAGAGGCTCTTGACAAAAGAGGGTTTGTTTTTCCGTTGTCGGTACATTTTCTTGAAAAGTCATTTTGGAGTATTGGGTAAGAGGTACATCAGGTGAGAGATGGGAGAAATTACTGAAATCAAAATCGCAGGAGTAATTGCCTAGTACGGGTAAATTTGTCGATGAGAGTTTGTTAAGGGCTACTAAATCGGTGAAAGTATGTTAGAGATACCTTTCCCTATCAATCCTAATCATGTTCATGTGTCCCTTTAATGGCAACAAAAGATAAGCCCAGTTTGTGTTAAAGTATCCATTCAACTTCTTGGACCAATCTTGACTAAGTAGCAGTCCATAAGCTTCAGGTATATCTACTACAATGATGTCAATTACTTGAACAAATTTTGGGTGTGTCGCCATTCTGATCATGACATCCTTGAGTTCTCCAATAACTTTCACCTTGGTTATGTCCAATTGTATCACATGTTTATCACTTTGGAGAGGGATTGCGTTTAATTTCTTGTAGATAGATAATGGCATAACATTGGAGGATGCCCTTGAGTCAACCAAACAATTATGGCGGTTTATGTTGAAGACTTCAAACGTTAAGAGGAACAGTGGGACAAAAGGCTTTCCTTTTTTATCTACAGAGCAAGCCTTCACAGTTGTTTATTTTTTTAATCTATGGGGGCTGGATTTTCCCCTTGGTTAGTTCTTTTTATAGGGGTTTCTACTAACTTCAAGGCTTGTAACAGAAAATCCTTTTGTTGGGGAATTCTACACATGTCCATGACCGATACATTTTCCTTTAATCTTTTTATATCTTCTAGTATGTTGTAGTCTAGTTTGGGTGATTCTCATGTATGGATGTTTATAAGATTTCTTTGGGAGACAAAAGGTGCTTTCGGGTGATTGGATGTTTGTTTTCCCCTCGAAGTTTGAGAAATGGTAAGGTCATTTGAGACCAGTGTTATAACCCTAATTTTCACCAGACATGCTTACTTAGCATTAGGCCATCTCAGATTCCTTCTTTGCCAAAACACTGTTGAACAACTCTTATTAAAAACCCCTTTTATAAAGGCCCACATGCCCTGCTACATTACTGCACCCGTGTACATGATAGCTGACCCAAGAAAGACTGCGTGTACCTACAAAAGCACAGAAAAAGGAAAGTTGTTGACAGAACACACAGCTTTGGGTAAGTTAACTAAACCTTTTGGCCATGCATGGCCAGTCACTCAACCAAATACCTAGCTTCTACTAGCCTATAAAAGAAGGGTTAGGGGTCCCATTTGAAGAGAGGAGAATCATAGTAAAGAAACTATACTCGATTGAGAATTCCCTTTGTCCCAACCTTTAGCCATCCTTGTGCAAAGAGAAGTATAGAAAAAAGAAGTTGGAAGATAGTGGAAGAAGAGCCCAGGACCAGGATCGAGGAGCAGTGGCTGACTTTATCATTGTAAGGTATCATTTTGAAGTTAATAAAAGAATTTCTTTTCCCGTCCCACCATATGAGACTGTCATTATTGGAATATTCATTGTATGATTGATTAAATCTCTAACTCGTTAGTTCATAGATCAAATGCATGTGGAGTTCTGTGTTTGTCTTTAGTGAATGTAGGTCAGCATTGGGAGGAGTGTTGCAGTCAAAGAATGACCAAGCGCGAAAAGGGATCGACATCAAACATGAAGAATAAAGTACATCAACTTAATCTCTTGAGCCTTGTATTTACATATGAGTAATGGGGGTCTAGGCATGGGATGATGGTAAAAAGTAAGAATCTTTAGGTCATTTCTGCATGCATGATAAAACCCTTAGTGCTAGTCC
>JASDQU010107678.1:0-11815 GCA_032191745.1 Picea mariana | reverse complement strand
AGAAACAAAAATAGAGAGTTGAAAAATGAATTGTCAAATTGTGAAGAAGAAAATCATGAGCTTGAAAAGACAATTAACAACTAGAAGGAGAAGTTAGAAGATTATGAGAAATTTAAAGAAGAATTGGATCACACAAGAAAAGAGTTGATGTTGACAATAGAAAAATTGAAGAATTTTGAAAAAAGTACTGAAAAGTTGGATGAAATTCTCAGCAGACGGAGATCACCTATTGATAGGACAGGACTTGGATATGACAATAGTTTCAAGACAACAGATACGGATAAAAATGACAAGAAAGATGAAGAAAATTCTAGAATCCATGCAAATTCCTTAAGAAGTAGAACCAACGATCAAGAAGATATTGAAGAACAACAGGAACATGACAAAAGATCATAATTTAGAAGGGGTGTGACGTCAAGAAGGTCCCTTCCTACCAGGTAGGGGAACAATCAAGAGGAAGTTGAAGAACAAAATGAATATAACACCTCCACCTGGAATAGAAGATCATAATTGAGAAGGCGTGAAGCACCAAGAAGGTTACTTCTTATCAGGTATGAGAATATTTTTCTTGGTCATTGTTATACTTGCAGAAACCTTGGACACAAAGCAATTCACTGCAAAATCATTGCAAGAAACAACTATATGAGAAACATAAATGATTATAGATATCCAAGGGACAATCATGTAAACAATAGATCTGGAAATGCTTATGGATTTATCAACAGAAATTCTAATCCATTTGATCCACTAATGGATCAAAATATTGTATGCTCCAAATGAAATTATCTTGGTCACAAAGCAAGAGATTGCACATATATGAAATAAGATGCTCATATCATAAAATTAGTTACAATATGGAGAAGGAAAGAGAATACAAACAATGAAGATTGTCGAATAGCATTGATCATTGAAGATAAAGAAGAAGATGAATGGTACATAGATAGTGGGCGCTGAACACAGATGACTAGGGAGAAAAACAAATTTGTCAGCTTAAATGAAAGAAAAAGGGGCAGTGTTTCATTTGGGGATGACTTCTCTATCAAAATACTTGGAAAAGGTGTAGTAAATCTTGGAAGTGAAAATGTAAAAGCAAAAAATGTCCTATTGGTTGAAGATTTGAAGCAGAATATCCTCGGTGTTAGTAAAGAATGTGATCAAGGATACAACCTCAAGTTTAACTCCCTAAGATGTGAAATCAAATAAGAAGACTCATGAATATTGGTTGCAACAATAACACGAAGACCAAATAGCATACACATCCTAGATAAATAGAAGATAAAGAAAGTTGAAATCACACAAAAGAGCTTCAAGGACCATAACAAAGAAAGAAAGGATAAGAAGACAAAAAAGGAAGGAGAAGTATTATTGAGCACCATGTGTTCAGGGGGAGCAAACCCAAGGAAAAGAGTCACCCTTTTCCATTGATGTCAAAGGGGGAGAGAAATATCAAGAGCATGATGACAAGGGGATCATGACAGTTTGCATCAATGACAAACAAGGGGCTTGTTAAAAAATTGGTTTTCATTGATGTCAACCTTAGAAGAAGTTCAAAATCCACATAGATTGGTTGAAGAATAAGAGCATGAAGGACATTGAAAATGCATGTAGAACCCCCATGGGATTGATATCCCTCGTTGATTCATTTCCAACGATAGGTGGTACACCACGTGGCTCCTCACGGTTGAGGAGATAGGTCTTCTTGAAGATGACCATGTGAATTGAAAACAAGAAATTACAGGTTGGCCCTAAAGTCAATTAAAGAAAAGCGTTGCAATACAAGAAGTGTTAGGTCAGACCTGAAGTCAAGAAAAGGAAGTAAATGAAGGGTATAAACACACATTGAAGAACCACTCATTATGATCATTCAAGCTAATTATCTCTAAGCACAAGATCAGTAATGAAGGCGAAGGAGGAATCAGAGCTATAGGTGCGAGGAAGGTCAAAGTTGCAGGTGCGAGGAGCGTTTCTGAAAATCCCTATCTGAGTAGGCCCTCACTAGTTGAGTATACAGTGTCCCGCAAGGCCCTCGCAGGTGGTCCCAGCCTCGTCACGTGAGGCCCCGCTAGTTGTTTGATTTTGTCAAGTGAGGATCTATGGTATTACAGTTTTGGCACATTATTTAAAGTATATTCTTGAATATATTGGCACACATTTCTATGCAAATGTTATACTCAGTCTGATGATGTTGGTTTGATGAGTTGACTATTTTATATACATATTCAAGAGTGGAAGGAAGGGGAAAGGAAAGGGGCTTGTAGCCTCCTTCTGGTTGGAGCTAAAGAATATAGGGAGTCATGGTTTCCTTCAGGTTGAAGCATGTAAACTAGGGGGTTGGAGCCTCCTTCCAATTGGAATTGGAGAATCTTGGAAGTTGTAGCTTCCTTTGAATGTAATATTCTATTATATAAGAAAAACATTCCATGGATTTCCATGTAAATCTATTTTGCATTGTGTATCTCTTCTTCTGCTCTTTATTGTATTTTGGACATATTATTTGACTGAAAATAAAGCTGAAAAAAAGTGATAAATTATACTTGATATTGATTCACCCCCCCTCTCAGTATCAACACTTCATTGTATAAACACCTCGACACTCTAGAGTTGAGTGGGAGGAAAATCATTCCAATGACTATGTTCTATTATTGTATATTTTTCAACTTTGGTAATATAAGATTATGTTCATGTTTGCATTTGTGTGTTTATGTATTAAGTGATCGTGTGATTCTGGGATAGTCTCCTAGTGCCTTGCCTAAAGGGGTAGGGCCTTCATTGTCACAAATCACGTTGTTGCAACTCCACTTGCAGTTGCATTGTTTCCTTGTTTACTTTATAATAATTTCCATCAGATTACCATTGAACGAAGAAACTCTTAAATTGTTGCAACAACTCAGACCTTCCTCATACTCACAAAAAGTCACCAATAGATCCTAGCATAGTTTTACTTTCCGCAAGTGTGATTTCAATTCCTGCAAGCGTCATTTCAATTTCCACAAGTGTGTTTTACTTTTTACAAGTGTGATTTTAATTTCCACAAGTGTGATTTCAATTTCCACAAGCATGACTTCAATTTCTGCAAGTGTGTTTTACTTTTCGCAAGAGTGATTTTAATTCTCGCATGAGTGATTTTAATTTCATGCAAGAGTGTGCTTTACTTTTTTGTAACTGAAACCCTAGCATCACTTGGTGACTTGATGAAAGTATTTTGAATCTTGAAACCGTGACATTAAAAGTGCTACAATGCCATAGTTAAAACAACATTACTCTTGCATAGATTGTGAATGACAATTCATAAGTAAGTTACGACCCCAGATTGATAATTAAATGCACAACTCTTCAGTTGTTTACTAAGTTAATTAGGAAGTACTTGAAAATCCCATCATTTTTGGCGTTGTTACCGGGGAACTATCAAAAGAGTAGTTGTTTTTCAGTTGTGTGGATTTTCATTTCAATAGATTGAGTGTTATGATTTCTTTTCAGCAATTTATATAATGTTTTTTTAGAGATCAACAAGGAAGATTTATTAGTTCATCCAAAAAAAACCCAAAAACACTAATCATGCAGGTAGAAGGGGACAAAGAGGAAGATAGTTTGGAAGACTTTATTGAGCACTTCCAATATGGCGAAGCAATAAGAGCCGAAATTGGTAATTTATTTGAAATTTTTAAAACTAAAATTATTAGCCCTTTGTCTTCACAATTGGATGTTTTGTAGGTAAAGCGGAAACAAGTTGAAGCATAGAAAGCACTATCAATATTTTGTTCAAGATGCAGATAGAAGCATTCATTCAAAAATTGTCCTCTCAATAGCACTGAAGTATATTACATCTATAAGCAGGATCATCCTACAAATCTTTGCCCATCGTTGCTAGGTTTGATAGCAGTGCTCCAAGAATCAAACAAGGAGGTTGAGTAATCATATTTCATCGCTTCTAAGAATCCATAACAATCCTACCCTTTAGGTATAAATCAATATCCCTCCTCACTTTTCAATACACGGAATAACATGTATAATCAACACCAAGTTCCATAGCAAATTCAATATCTTGCAACTCCATGACAATTTCATAATGTTTCACAGATTCAATATTCCACACCATGGTCACAGTGGCCATATTAGTTGAATCAAACCTTTCCATGGCCTCAAGGATGGCGAGGATATCCTTTTCAAGGGGGACAGTTCCCTATGCAAACCTAGTTACCCGTACAATAATAATGGTTTCATCTCCCTTCAAATGTCTCGCCAAGTAATCCTCCCCTTCGACCCCAACTGTCTGTACAACCTAACCCAATAAATAAAGTGGTTCAAAAAACCGAAACACCCATTTTTCCCACCCACAGTATCTCCCATGTTGAATGTAACAATGTACACCTAATATCGAGGAGAGTTTCACCCCAAGAAATAGCCCAAACTCGAAACCAATATGAAAAACATCCCACTAATACAACTCATGTTGTAATTCTCGAAAACTCAACTCAAGCTCAGGTTGTTACTCTTATTATGTTGCTCTTGTTGAAATTTCTCCAAGCCCACCTTATCCAGAAAATAACTTGTTGAGTAGGGGAAGACATGTCATCACAAGGACCTTCTTGAATCCTTATTTGAAGTTCAAAATTGTCACCAAGGAGGATTCTGCATCTCAAAAACCTGGAGAAGACCAAAAGATCCATGAACAGAGTCCACAAGAGGTGGACATAGAAGTTTCTTCTAGTTATCCTTATCAACATGAAGCAAAGCTCAAAAAATCATGGCCATAATCCAAAGGGGAGTAGACATTAGAGCCAAAAATCGAAGAATTCCTTGCATCCTTGTCACCACACCCAAACCCCTTGTACATTTAGAAGTTCGATGAGGCCACTTTTGGAGAGCTTCATGGCATGATAATTGAAGAAGAGAACCATGAAGGAAAAGACTACATTGAATCATGGTTCCAAGCGGTCCTCATGCCTCACCATTGCATTCTTCAACAATTCTTGGCACCATATCCATTAGAGCAATTGGTCCCTCGTGTTCTGGTATCTCTTAAAGTATATTTTTCAAGCTTGAATATGAGTATGCTTGTAATTATGTTATGCACATGGCTCCATTGGAAATATTCCTACACTTGAAAGAGAAATTTGTCTTTCTTTAAGCAGAGTGGGATAATGTAAATAATAAATAAACAAATAAAATAGTAAAGATAAAAATAAGTCCAGTTGTAAAAACTAGTTTACTGCAACAACTAGACGTGATCTTTGCTTGAAAACCAGGTCATCGGCTGGAAAAGTTTACAATAAAGTTCTGTAATTTTATACTTCCATTGCCACAACTATTCCTGTTGTCATGACTCATGTTCTTGCAAATTCCCCACCACCTTCATACCCTTTGTCCCGTTCCCTTTGGGTTGTTACTTCATTTTCCTCCCCCCCTATTCATTTTCCAAATTCCCCTTACAATCCCTTGATTGCTACTCCACCCGTAATCCTCCCAGATGTTTATCAATTTCCCTTCTCCCATTCTCTCGGTTGCAACTTTGTTGTAGGCTTCCCTCATTCCANTATGGGGCACTTCATAGTTTCGTGATGGTTATGTTATGACCCTTCTCAATAAATTTTAAGACTTCTCGTCTAATAATTCTTTTTTCAGGATATGCAGGGGAGAACAATTTGTTGAAATTCCCTTTGTTGCAACAACTATTGTTGCAATTATCATTGCTCCAACTCATACTGTCGCAATTTCCCCCTGCTTCCACTTTTTTTGTCGAACCGATTCCTATTATTGAGACCCCTCGTTGCAACTTCTGCTTGTTTGTTTCAATGATTTTCGTTACTACAACTTCTTCTCATTACAACTTCCCAATCATTTTCCATATTTCCTTGGCTACTACTCTAGTTGCAACCCTCCACAAAACTCACAACTTCCTTTTCACCCAAATCTTAGTCTTCTTTCACTGTGGCAACCTATTGTTACGACTCTTATCATTGTAAATCCATTGTATCCTCACTCCATCTTCCCACTTTCCACCGTTTTCCTTGCACCATCAATGTTGTGACTCAAAAACATACCATATAATGCATCATCCATGCTACAATTGTTTTGTTGCAACTCTCGAGCCGTGACTTTTTCCCTCTAGACAAGTTTCATTCATTTCCCTTTGAGTGCTTCAACTTCGTTGTTGCAATTCCGCTCGCTGCTTCACTCCATTTTTCTCACTTTCCACCCACACCTTCCCCTCCATCACCTATGTTTTAATTCATCTCCTCACCATAAAGATACACTATCATTGCTACAGTTTCGTCACTGTAGCTTCTGTTGCTACAACTCCACTTCCAGCTCGCATTTTCGAACATCGTTATTAATGCATTTTTGGCCGACATAACTAACAATACCAATGTTGCAATTCCATTTAGGACCATTGATGTGACTATCTTCTTCCACCACAACGCCATCTGTAATGATCCCAAGCCATTATGCCAGGAACATCACGGTTTTGGGTGTCTTTTAAAACTTTTCTTGTTGTGGCATTTCATCAAACACTTTGTTGATCTACTTGTTTAGATGTGTTTACTTGCAGGATGGCCTCTTGATTTCAGCCTTAGGGTTTTAATGATGTGTTTATATGTGTTTTGCAACAATAAACAAGAAGATACAATCATGGAACATACCTCAACTATATGCAATATGATAGACAAGCCAAAACATCTCAAATTTGCTCTTATTCATGAAATAGAGAAACCTGCTACAATAAAGATGCCAATCTGGAATGTTCAACAGATGGCTAAGAAGATAGACAATAGAGCTGCTACAAAATGCTCCAGGAAGATACTATAAGCCTTCAAAGGCTGGATAAGAGATGAAGACCAATGCCAAGGTAGATCTGGGCCGTATGAAGTGCCAAACCCCCACTGGAAGATGCCACGTCCTGCTAGAACTATCAACCCCTACAATTTTGTCCCTACTATCAAAGACCTCCAAATGCTACGCTGAAGATGCCAAATTGTAGATCAGGATGAGTGGAAACCTCTCCTAAAATCTCAAACCGAAATACCAAGGGAAACTCCCCCAAATGCTAAATCCTCCAATTGAGTTGCGCCCTCCTGAAACTACCAAACCCTACCATTTCGGACCTGATGAAGGAGGCCTCCAAATGAGCCCAAACTTAGACAAATGATAGATTAGGGTGATAGGATCCTCCTCCTGAAGTCTCGGGTCGAAATGTTTTGGATAACTCCTCCAAACTGAATAGATATGAATCTAAAAAATGCCCTCCTTCTCTCCAATTCGTCCCACTGCTCTAGGAAATAATCTAAACCATAAAGCTCTCTCAAGAGGCACTAGAAATCATGGCTAAGGCCCTGCAAGTAAAACCCAATACTTGGAATTCCCAAAATCACTCTTCCTTAGCTAGGACGAATCCTCTCTCAATGGATGGTGCACCCCCCTTGCTGGAAACCCTAACTGGTGCGCCCTCTTTCTTTCTGCCCCTGCAACTGAGTAGATCTGGAACTACAATGGTGTGGGAGAGTATTGCATCTCCGAGACTAATCTTGGGACAAGCTAGGTGGAATATTTCACCACTGAATCATCCTCTAGGGTTTGTTAAGTCAAAACCCTCAAAACCCCCAATGTTGGGCTCACTAGCTAAAAGCCATATATCAAAAGATAATCATACATGAATGAATGAGTAGAGGCCCTTGCCTTTCCTTTATACTTTTTGCTATCCTTGTCCCTCCAAAGTGACTTTCATTTTATTAATATAATTAATTAATTAAATCACTTTAATTAAATAATTAACCTTTTTACCTCTGAAAAACACCTTATCTCTCCTTGTGGCTTCCCTGGCCACTGAAAGTCACTTCTCACCATCCCATCCTGTAGTTTTGCTTCTCCTGATTCCAATGAGTTATTACACTGAGAGTTTCCTCCAAGTAATGTGCCCAAAATGACCTCTTTAGTGAATTCAATTAGCTTATAGCTCAAAATAGTCAAAATCATGGAAATCTTCAGAATGCAATGGAACCAAAGCCAACCTGTGCAGAATGGCTCATAATGATGGAATATGATGAGAAATTCAAGCTGGACCTCTCAATAACCCCTGTACTCACTATAACCTCCATCTGGCTACTCTGGTCATCATAAACCTTTGTATTGTGATGATGTCCCAAACTGGGGACATTACAGTCCTCCCTGCTAGAAAATTGCTTGTCCTCAAGCAATAACCAAATCCCCTCAAGTATAATACCAGGATCCCATGTCCACCTGTGGGATACATAGTAGAACCCCTCCAAAGATGAAGAATCACACATGCTGCCCCCTGGGTCCCATATCAAGTCATGAACTACTATCTCTTGGGATGCATAGTCTTGAAATACATCAACTCCGGAAGTCTCCTGCATATGACAGATGGCCTCATCTCAGAATGAATCCATCCTCCAAGTCTCTACCAAGATCCATACGGACTCCATCAACTACCCATGCTAATGCCCGAATGAGGTGCTGCAAGACCTCCGTGAGACACCTGCAAGTGATGTGCTCCTCTCAACACTGAAGCTCAATGGAAAGTTAGAATAACTTTCCCCTGTAATGGTCCACTCTCCCTGTCAGTCAGTGAAATGCTCCGTCCTGCAATCTCGGGGTCCCATGCTAATCTCTGTCTAAGATCACCATGTTGGCCCTGCACTACTTTTACCACGACTCTTTTCCCCCTGCATACATCCTGAATCCTCCTCTCCTGGGTCCTCCAACTGGAATACCTGTGACCATAGGACTTGATGTCCAGAGACTGTATTAGTGAAGACGCTTATGTAGAAGAAGTACCTATCCAAACATCTCCATGCCCTATCATGATGCTCAAGAGTGAAAAGTTGCCTCGCTCTATCGAACAACTCCCTGCAGGCCCACTCAAGACCGACCCCTGGTGAAGTGTGTGGCTCTCGGGTGCAACCTGGGTCATCATGTAGTGAAACAGGCTCACCCAATGAACTCCCGGATCCCATGGAAAACATGGAAGTTTATCACTTCCAATCTCATCTAACTGATCCTTTGTGAAACTGATCATTGTAAGAAGTCATGTGTGCTCATCTGTTATCCTCCTCATGTTGTTGTCAATGATAAATGTGTCGAAAAATGATAACAAACATATATGCAGCTGACTGTAGGACTGGAAGGTGTCACATGCTTTGGTCAATCCCAAGGACTCGACCAAGATCACGTTTACCTGCACCCCTGATAACTGCTCGCCTGTAGCCCTCACTAAACCCCAGTCATCAGGTACAACCAGAAGTAGCTCCTCCATCTGTTGGTAAACCAATCTCCATCTCTCATCCCTCATGCCACTGTTGAAATGGTGAAGGTGAGGTCTCGTAACTATGTGTTGCTGCAAAGGAGTGGCAACTGCATGCTCCCTTAAGTGTGTCTCCTCCCTGTAAGGCAGTACACCCCTCTGAATCCCACCATACATCTTGGCATGCCCCTGTGAGCTATCACTCACTACTGTATGCTCCGACATACTCATGTCATCTTCCGTAGACTCCTGTTGTATCATAGATCCTGGGCATGGTGTTGGATCAACCTCTACATGGAGGTCAACCGCTCTCAGAACACAAATGGAAGTGTCCTCCATCAACTGGTGCTCCTCTGCTAGATCACCAACATCCTCTATCAATGTGACTGACTGATACATTTGAGTGTCCACTAAGATAGAGGAAGTGGATCTCTGACGAATCTCCTCAAGAGACTCATCTAATCTAGACTCTGATTCTTGAAGGGTTGTCTGTGTGCCTCTCAAGAATCCTCGAGTGCTCTCCAACTCCTGAGCGAGTCGGACCATCTCCAACTCCTTCTCCCTCAAAGCCTCATGATGCATCTCACCAACCCTCAACAGGTAATCTCTGTCAGCCAACAACTGATGGTAGTCGGTCCTCATCACAGATACTCTCTCACTAAGAGTATGAAAATCATTCATGGCAATCCCCTCATTTGAACTACCATGTGCCACTGATGCTCTCCAACAGTAATCTACCGTCACTGCATGCATGTCATCAATACGTCTAGTGGCTTCCATGATCATAGCCTCACTAAATCTCAATTGTGCTGCTAAGTAGTGTGACTCCTAATCATGGTCATGCTGAGTTGCCACCTCATATCCCTCACTGCTACCATCAGTCCTGCTAATGTCAACTCTAGAGTCCCCAAAAATAATCTTTGCATAAGATAACATGTTGAACTGTCCACTGACTATTGTGATGTTGGGTCCTCCTGTCTACGATTGCACCCCATCACTAGGTGTTATCTCCCTTTGAATCACACTGTATCCTGTATGAGCAGTCGTATCCTCCTGTGCACTCACCCTGCTACTATCATCTACGCCTGGATCCCATATAGTTGTATCCAGACACGTGCTATGGTCATCCTGATTGCTAAAGAGTGCATCCTCATCAATGCAGGCTGATCCTGGAAGTAAGTGCTCCATCAACCTGTTAGCCTCTGCAATCTTCTCAACTAATAGAGTCTCCAATAGTTGTGACTCAATCTCCTCAGGTTGATCTGTATGTGTAAGGTCCCCTATCTGTACTCCTTGTATCTCCTCCTAGATCGGTGGATCTACATGTCTGTGGTGTGCATCCCTCACACAAGGCTCATCAACTCTATCTGACATGCCACTGACCTCCTCATGTGACGTGACTATCAGGGGGGTCTAGAAGGATGACATATGTGTCACAAACATCATAGGAAGCTCATCATCTCTAAGTGCTAACACATCTGAATCCTCACTAGTGTCATCACTCTGCTGAGGTGTAAGGTCATCAATGGTATATGATATGTTTGTTGAGACACTGGTGCTATCGTCCTGTCCATACAGTTGCCTATCCACTACACAAGGGTCATCATCCTCCTCAAGTGTGCTAGTAGCATCATCCTCTGTACAAGAGTCACTATCACTAGCCTCTGTGAAAGAGTCACTATCATCATCAGACTGCCCCAAATTATCATCTATCGCTCCATCCTCACACATATCATCATCACTATCATAGTGTGCCTCAACAGTGTGCTTCTGGTCCCTACCCCTGCACCTATGATCTGGTTCCCACGGGCCCTTGCAACTATAACAAGGTTGCGTGCTCCTAATGGGTGTGGGGTTTCTCTGTTCTTCCCACCATATAGCTGCTTCTTTTCTTTTTTTATATGCTATGATGATCCCATGTAAAATATCCTCTTCTCTCCAATGGGGATTTCTATAAGCTACATACCGTGGGAAGGTTATTATAGCCCTAGTTTCCTCGCTAGGGCTGTGGTAAATGATCTCCAAACATGATATCTCAAGGCACATCATATCCATCTCTCCTTATGGCTCTGTATGCATGTGTTAATTCCCATTGGCTGGCAGGAATCTAAGCTCTAATACCATTGTAATGATCCCAAGCCATTATGCCAGGAACATCACGGTTTTGGGTGTCTTTTAAAACTTTTCTGGTTGTGGCATTTTGTCAAACACTTTGTTGATCTACTTGTTTAGATGTGTTTACTTGCAGGATGGCCTCTTGATTTCGGCCTTAGGGTTTTACTGATGTGTTTATATGTGTTTTGCAACAATAAACAAGAAGATACAATCATGGAACATACCTCAACCATATGCAATATGATAGACAAGCCAAAACATCTCAAATCTTCTTTTATTCATGAAATAGAGAAACCTTCTACAATGAAGATGTTGATCTGGAATGCTCAACAGATGGCTAAGAAGATAGACAATAGAGCTGCTACAAAATGCTCCAGGAAGATACTATAAACCTCCAAAGGCTAGGTAAGAGATGAAGACCAATGCCAAGGTAGATCTGGG
>JASDQU010107677.1:85143-96304 GCA_032191745.1 Picea mariana | reverse complement strand
AATCACCATTGATGTCAATGAATCCCAAGGAACTCTAGTACAATCCAATGAATGTGAATGAATGATTTGAATTCAAACACTTGATGGAATCTTCCAATCATGGGCCAATGATGTGAACCCACTGTTGGAAGCGAAGAGACCTACCCTTGAGGCATGCATGATCCAAGGTACTAATTTGATTTCTAAGTCCTATTCCCAGATAATGAATTGAATTCGATAGGAAAAGACTCGTCATAGGAGGGCCTTAATGTATCCCCCGTCAATGACAAAAAATATGTAACAAATTTGAATAAGATAAGAGTATGAAGTGATTTGAAACTGACTCAAGGAAGGCCAATATGATAGAAAATTTATAACTGCAGATGGTTGAATCAATAGAAGGCTAGTTTACGTTGGACTTCTCTTGAACATATGAATGTCACGACAATTTTCTTAGTAGCATTGACTCAAGGAGGACCCAACATATGAAATTGTGGATGGTAAAATGAGAGACAAATGGATTTCCCAACCCAGATACAGTGATGAAGGAGGGTTTCATGTTCAAGAGAGACTTTACTAACACTAACACAGATACAAAGACACATTTCTTTCCCAATTTCCCCCCACCATTTTGGCGAGTACCTCTTTATTTTTATGCAAGCTAGAGGAGGATAATATATGCTGGTAATGTAGACTCATCCTTCAGACGAGTCCCTCAGATTATGTTTAAAGAACCCTAAGAAGGAGTGGTTCGATCCCATATGGGCCTTTCGATGTTTATTTTACGAGTCCAAAGAAAGAAAACTTAGGGGTTTTTCATGTTTAGAGAATCTGAAAAAAAACATAAATAAACTCCATAATGTCCTTTTTTCATAATTTAATCTAATGAGACCGAAAAAGAGATAATATACCACTCATTAGAAGTTTTCTTCAAATAATTTTACAATCATGAATAGAACAAGGTCGCTCGTCTATATTTTTTGTGTTTAGGTAACTTGAAAAGAGATTAAAGGATACTCCATAGGGCTTGTTTTTCGTATTACCAATGTGAGTTTGGAAAAAGGATAAAAGGCTACTTGATTGCATTCTCATGGTTTCATGAGAGTGAGAAATAATTAAGACTGTGCTCAAAGTTTTTCCTAAAAACCCCTAAAATCATCTCTACATAAGAAAAACACACAAAAACAATAAAAAATGGTGGATCCTTGTCAAACATCTTGCTGTCCCTTGACCAAGTTTTGGAAAATTTTGGTCACATTTGACCAATTTTGGGACTTCAGTAGGCTGGTCGAAGGAGGATCACAAGGCAAAGTGGATATTGCGGGATATCGACCCCATTTTAGGGAATTTTTGGGTTTAGGGTTTATGTAACGAGTATGGGATGTCAGCCCATGGGTTTACCTATGTTTAGGCCCTTTTGTAATGTATAAATAGAAGGCTAGGTGATGTAATAATGAGTCAGTCAGACAATGGTAAGTTTTGCTAACTGCAAGTGATTGTAAGAGGCTTTGTGCATAGTGAAACTTGCAGAGCTAAGTGCAAGTCATCCATAGTGCTTTGTGCACAGACTGTGTAAGGCTTCATGCTGTAACCTAGCTTGGGGAAGGAGGATCTGGAAAGGTGCATGCAGATCTCCTGTCCTATGTGGAGTGGGTCCTTGTGGCTCTGTGATTGTATAAGATTGAAACAATACAATAAAGAAGAGAAGAGTTGGTGGATGTAGCCCCACATTGGGGTGAACCACGTATATCCTGTGGTGTGGTTTATTTGTGCATTATAGTTGTTATGTTATTGATGTGATGTATGCTTAGTGAAATGATATATGTTAGATGCATACGATATAGTATCTTAGTTCTTATTAATTTCAATGAATGCTAGAGTTTATCTATTTCTATATGCTAAGTGCTTAGATGTATTAAATCTTGTTGAATATTGCGTTTCTCTATAACTAGGGTTTCGACCTGCGATGTGAATAAGGGTTAAATACTGCTGAATGTTAACTGTTAAGTGGTTTGTTAGTGTTGTAATCACAGATCTATGTCCCAGCTAGGTTGTAAACACTTGAGTGATGCAACCACCCCTGTCTCTACCTTGGGTGAGACTTCATTTGCTTCACAGGTGTTGTTGAAAGGGCCGATAGTTAGGCATTTGTTGGTGCAATGTTGAAGCATTGAACCCTGGTTCTACCCCTGTTCCAAAAAATGGTTCTGTTGCCGAGACCTGAAACTGTGATTGCTGGGAACTAGAGAAAAGAAATCTCTATACATAGATTTGTTGCTTTAGTGCACAATATTCTACTTGACTGTGAAGCTCTCTGCTAAGAAAGGAATCATATCAGAAGAAAAGAGGTAAGATCTTAAATATTTGTGCTCTAAGAAAGGTAAGAGAAGTGAAAATGTTTGTTTTGAAATAATGGATCTAAGTATGTCTAATATATTTTGTCCTAGTCTGAAAAATAGGGCATAGCTAGAAGGAAGAAGATTGGATATGAGTAGATCTGATAAGAATAGTGAAAGATATATTATTCCTATGCATAGAAATAATGTTTGGACTAAGAAATGGATGCAGGATCCTAGAAATATTTTTTTGCAGGTTAGTTACTATGATCCTAGTGCGCAGTACAGGAAAGGTTGGGGGTCATTTAAAACAAAGAAATGATTAAATCTTTTTTATAGTTGCAGAAGACCGGGACATATTGCTAAGCAATTCCCTGGTAGAGGTCCTAGTTTCCTTTGTTGTAAATATATGGAACATGAAGTTTTGGATTTCCCTAGAATGATTGCTAAAGTTGAAAAGATGAATATGAGACAAGAAAACCATGAGACAGGCCAATAAACTAAGAGTATGACAGATGAAAGAAACCCTGAATGATCATAGAGATATCAACTTATCAGAGATCTTAAAAGAGAAGGATTGAATAGAAACAAGAATAGGAGACTTCGACATATATAGTGTTCTGGATGAGGAAACATGGGTGAATATCATGAAGAAAGAACTTGTTAAATTTTTGGAAAGCCCGCTATGGTTCCTTCATTAGGAGGAATAGGATTATTTAGAGGAAAGATGATAACCCTATGTGGAAGACTTACCCAAACAACTATGAGGGCTCATGTAACTTCAACAGAAGAAGAATTTGATATCGTTAAATTTGTTGAGAATAGTGCCCCATTTTCTATTTTGTTAGGAAAAACCTAGATTAAGAAAGATCATACATGAAGGAAACAAGAAGAGGAGGATCTAGAACAGAAAAAACAAGAACTAGGGGATTTCATGGCTAGGAGAATAGCGCAATTACTAAAAGAATAAGAGGACTAGTCGAAGATACTAAGGACCATAAATAGGGATGTCAAAGTTGAAAGAACATGGGAAGACTTGAAATACCTGTATGTACAAGAGAGTAGAGAACCTACCCCAGAAAGAGAAGAATTATTACTCTCAGAAACCTTGAAAGACCCTCCACAGTGAGAAGTTACTCTGCCAAGAGGAGATAAGAACAATAATGGAAAGAGGAAACCGGTGACTTGGATTACAGGAAAGAAATATAGAAAGCTCAGCAAGAAGAAAGCAATGTTAGAAAAGTTATAGGATGTTCCATGGAGGACTTCACAGTAGGAAGGTTTGCAGAAATGGAACTTCGTCGGGATATCAAAACAATGAAGATTGGCACTTCTCCATGGTGAAGCAATATGACTTTTGGAGGCATCCTGACCGTTATTCTGATGCTTTAGAATGACTCGAACCATAGTTATGGCTAGAAATATTACCATTAGACCATTGGGACCACGCCATAATGGATGGAATTTCATTGATTAAAGAATTCATCCCTGTTGGAGGAGTCTGTTATGACATTTTCTATTTATCCCATCGAGCGTTTTACCGAGAACACTTTTGCAAACCATGATTATTCGATCTTACATATAATTAGTTTATTTCACGTTGTGCCTAATTGAGAGCTCACCTCTCATTCTATTACATTGAGTATTTGATCACAGACCTGATCTCGAGTGTGCATGTCAGGTGACTTCAACAAAGTAGATAAATTCATCGAGGAGATACTCATTGACCTCATGGATGAGAAGGTCATGTCTATAGGAGTCCAAACCTCATCGACGAGAGGAGTGCAAGCATCCCAATCGACTACTCATGGATCTAGACCATACTGAGCTACAACAAATAAATGAACCAAGCATCATGATGACTTGGATAATGTGAATCTAATCCCTTCTATCCTACCCAATTATATCCTGCCTCTAGCTAGCGTGGTGAGCTGTGATAGTGTCCCGAGGGACTTCAACTACAACTTGATTACTACATACCTCCTGAAGGGGATACACGTAGTTGGACTGCAGTTAGGAAAAATAATGACGTTGAAGATCAGTGACTTAAACTTAAGATATCGCAAGAACGATTGATTGCTTGCCCCACACAGGTATTTGACCAGGACCAAGGGGAAGAAGTCGAATATCATCCCTAGCCATGCACTATGGACATCGCGAGGTCCACTATATTGAACATGATGAAGATACCACAATTTTGAAGGCATCAGGAGGTTAACATGTGTGTTAAACTATTGTTGTCTTACTTCCATGGCGGTTATCTGTGGTTGGACAGGCACATCATTGTAGATCTGATGCAAGGACCAAACCCACAAGAATTTATCTAGGGAACACTGTAGATCACACCCTGGCAAAGAAAATTAAATATACCTATGACGATGTGGAAAAGGGGAAGCAAGGATACAAGGTAGCCTCCATCCAGAATGGAACAATGCACCTAGCCTACCAATTGATTGCTGGTAATCTAGTAAGGAAGAACACACCCACGCAGGTCACAGGGTTCATTTTTGACCTTGTGGGAAAATGTGTGGAAGAGATACAAATGAACTGGGTGAGCTACCTTGTCAACCAGTTAGAGAAAGAGTGCCTCGAAGCTCGGGATCGAGGCTATGAGTTCCACTTCAGTTGGTTGATGATCCTCATCGCTTTCATTTCTTCGAAAATGCCAGAACGTGCGACCTTCCTTGATATTGAGCCATTAGAACCCTTAGCTATGAATTTCACCACACTCTGGTATTCGAGCAATATGGTGAAACAATGGCAGTCAAATGCGATGTTCCACACCTACTACCTACATCTGAAGAGGGATATTGAGTATTTCCCTCAGATGACATTGAACACCCTACATAGGTTCAAACCGTTTGTGAAGTTCCACGCAGATAGAAATTTTATTTAATTCACCACGTGCAGAGATGAACACAAAGAAGAGCTGTAGAGTTACTATAAAATCACAGAGGAGGACATGGAAGAAATCACTAAGGAATGGCCTGCAAAGTTCCTTATACCAATCAACCAAGCAGAATTGTCTGACCCTAACCTCATCAGAATTTTGGTGGTTACTCGCGAACAGTATGATGCACCTAGCAGTAGTAGAAGGAAGAAAAAGGAAGAGGTATAGGACCTGAACAAAGCATCCGAAGAGACTTCTTTAGACTCACCTGGAGGGGGAGGTGATGACAAAGTAGACAAAGAAGAGGACAAAGGAGAAGAAGACAAGAAAAAACAAGGCAAAGTAACAATGCTTAGGGAACCCATTGATGAAGTTGAGAACTCCAATAAAAGAAAGGTTTCCCCCACGAAACCTACATCACGGAAGAAGTCCAAATCTAATAAACCACATATGCAGACTATGCTAACGATGGATGACATATATTTGATCATTTCTGATGTATCGGATACCTCCGAAGACATATTACAACGCAATGAATCCAAACAAGAGACCATGTATGAAAGAATTGAAGAAGAGATAAAAGGGGTACAACAAGCCCTCTAGTCTAGCTGCGTAGTGTCTATTATGCCCCTGTCATAAGAAGGAATAGAGTTGGGAGATGATCCTGCCCAACTATGCCCTATAGAATATGCAATCAAAGCTCCCCTTCATTGTGTTCAGGAAGAAAAAGAGACGACCACAGAGGCATTAAAGCAGGCAAAAGAGGAAGCCATAGAGAAATGTCGAGTTGCCCAACAGGAAAAGTATGACATCCAAACCAAGTTTGCAGAGGATAGATCATAGATCCAAAAGGAGAAGGAACATTTTCTCACAGAGAAGATTGGATTTAAAGAAGCAGTCACTAGAGAAATTTTCTCTATGACAGGCTTAGCACAGATGGAGGAAGCCATTAAACAGCTCCAACATAGGACTTCAAAAATGGAGTTACAAGTAGTGCCAAGCACTTCGCAGGAAGTGTGGGACCAAAGATAAGAAACTGCCGAAAGAACAGTCTATAGAATCAAGGCGTTGGCCTTAGATTGTAAACAACTCAACAGTCAAAGTGCGCAGACTTACAAGAACCTTGCAGAGGACCCTGAACTAAGAACACTAGAGTCACAGCTTCAGGAGGCCAAGTAGCAAGAAACAATGATGCAAGCGTAGTTGAAGCCACTACCAGCAGTTGAGGGGATGAAACAATCCCAGGAACAACACACAGTTCAACAATAAGTCCATGCCATCCATAGTAAGGTCATGGAAGTGACTCAAGGACTATAGCTAGTGCAGGATACAACTTGCATACATTTTGAGGAGATTGAAGGATGAGGTGCAGAACTGGAACAACTAGTCACCAAAGTGGAACAATGCTTGGAAGGACTCATGACGAAGAAGTTTATTTAAGAGTTTGTCGAGCAGGAGACTCTGGTGAATAAATAGGTCGAAGCAGCTCGAGCCAAGATCGAGGAATTTGAGGTAGAGTTACCCAGATCAGAGTGACACAGGATGAGTCACAGATGAGTGTTGGGGGCATGTTGGCCCTTGACCAAGTTTTGGAGAACCTTGGTCATGTTTGACCAATTTTGGGACTTCCACAAGCTGGTCTAAGGAGGATCACAAGGCAATGTGGAGATCACAGGATATCGACCCCTTCTTAGGGAATTTTTGGGTTTAGGGTTTATGTAATGGGTATGGGATGTCAGCCCATGGGTTCACCCATGTTTAGGCCCTTTTTTAATTTATAAATAGAAGGAAAGGAAATGTAAGAAGGAATCAGTCATTCAATGGTAAGTTGTGCTAAGTGGAAGTGATTGTAAGAGGCTTTATGCATAGTGAAACTTGCAGAGCTAAGTGCAAGTCATTTGTAGTGCTTTGTGCACAGATTGTGTAAGGCTTCGTGTTGTAACCTAGCTCTAGGAAGGAGGATCTCGCAAGGTGTGCACAAATATCCTATCCTACGTGAAGTGGGTTCTTGTGGCTCTATGCTTGTACAATATTGAAAGAATATAATAAAGAAGAGAAGAGTTGGTGGACATAGCCCCACACTGGGGTGAACCACGTATATCCTGTGTTTTGGTTTCTTTGTGCATTATATTTTTTATGTTATTGATGTAATGTATGCTTAGTGAAATGATATATGTTAGATGCATCTGATAGAGTATCTTAGTGCTTAGTAATTTGAATGAATGCTAGAGTTGATCTATTTATATGCTAAGTTCTTAGATGTATTAAATCTTGTTGAATACTGCGCTGGTCTGTAACTAGGGTTTTGACCTGCAATGTGAATAAGGGTTAAATACTGATGAATGTTAACTTCTAAGTGCTCTGTTAGTGTTTTCATCATAGATCTGTGTCCCACCTAGGTTGTAGACACTTGATTCCTGCAACCACCTCTACCTCTATCTCGTGTGTGACTTCATTTGCTTCGCAAGTGTTGCCGAAAGGGCCGGTAGTTAGGGTTTTGTTGGTGCGTTTTTGAAGTGTTGAACCCTGGGTCTACCCCTGTGCCAACACGTCTCATCCTTAGATATTTCAACATGAAATAGAAAACACTTTGCAAAGTTGGTTAGACTTTAGGGCATAGATAAAATATAAAAAATAATTTAATTTTGCAATCAATTACGGTAAAAGGTAATAAAATAGGTCAAAACAACCCATTTTCCATTTCATTTTTCAATTTCACCCAAATGGTGCCCAAAAACCTCTTTGTCTTCCAAATTTCAAGCTTTGATTCTAGAGCACTTAGTGGACCATTTCGCAAACCGCTTCCGTAAAATATATAGTCTTTTTTCCCTTTCTCTTTTCATGGTTTAAAATTTCATTTTTATTGGTTTAATTTTGATTTTAGGTCGATTTTTGGGGCCTACCTGTGCTTTGAGATCATCACAGGCTCAATGTATCGTGATCTGCAATGATCTCAAATCTCCATAGGGGACACAAAGCTAGGGTGAGACGATGTTGCTTTGATTAAAAGCAAATCCTTGCGATGACCGCAACTCAATTTTTGAAAAGAAAAAATGAGTTAGGAAGACTTCCAAGAATTGTTTTTTAATGAGTCTAATCATGTTTTGATGTTACTTGGCAGGTTTTCCTCAGTCAAAATGCTTGTGTGGAGGGATAAATAGCATGAGGAAAAATACTATTTTTCCATGAATGACTCGGGCACAGTCATGGCACTCCAGAAGTGTGGGTTACTGAAATTATTCAAAATTCAGGGCATGAGATCCCAACTAAGATTGATGGAGTATCTAGTCCACATGTGGGATATAAATGAATAATCCTTTCACATGGGTGTGCATACACTCACCTTGGGTATAGATGGCATTTACTTTATGATAGGTTTATCTCATCGAGGCTCTCAGGTATCACTCTCGGGAAGCAGGGGTGGGGGAGAACCCATGGATTACTATGTTGCACACCACTATGTGCCAGGTACGAAAATGAATAGTGGCAAGGTGGCCATTAGGGATGTTTAGTATTTCCCATTGATAACCATCCTCTATACTATCACCAGGATGGCAGGGAGTGTGGCTCCCCACATGGATTTGCAAAGACACTTCCAGTATGCCATAGAGTGTATGGAGCCCCAGGTCTTCAACTGGTGTGAGGATGTCTTGAAGAAGATGAAAACGCAACTTATAAAGTGTTAGAATGGTCGTTTGAAACAATTTGGTTACGTATCCATTTTAGTGTCCTTCTTCTTGGAAAGGGTCCCTGTATTACATCTACAGGTGGGTTGGGGCATAACCACTCCACAAGATCCACAGATGAAAATATGGGTGGACTTCATGGCCCGTCACAGTGGCATGCTTATCGTTAAGTATGATTAATGTTTCTTCCAGCGGATGAGAGATTAGCTAATCATGGTGGAGTACAACGTGTATGCTAGGAAAGAATTCCATGGGGATCCTAATTTATCTCTTCCTAAGGGATCTCAGTGGGGAGACATAGGTAAAAAGGAAATTTTTATTATATGATGTTTTTAATATTTTAATTATATGAAAAAAAATTGTCATTGATACAAGACTAATCAAGTGCTCTCGATAATGCATATATGACATCTTATCGTCCTCCAGGATCATCTCCCATTCAGAGGCAAGGAGAGATAGGCGTTATGGCTAGTCAAGGAGTTGTTTTCAAGGATCTCGAGGAGATCGAGCAGAACCTAGAGGGATTAACCATGCATATCCATTATATCATAGTGGACGAACTTCCTCGTCGCTACCAACATCATACAGTTGGCATATCGAAAACTATTGGTCGATTGGTCCATAGAGTAGCACGGGAAATTGCTTGTTACAATGAGAATCATCCTTGATGCTTTTGTATATGAAGCCATGAGATTTACTATTTTGATATTTTGATCCTCGAACAAACACTTTTTGTAACTTTTATCGTATGAATATAAAGTTCCTATAGGCTTACTTGTGTTTTTAAAATGTGTGTTTGGATTTATAAATGTCTCAAATGTCTGTCTAACACATAATTATCCAATGCATCTATCAATGTGTTTATACATCTAGGAATATGTCGATACTCAATATAATCAAAATGTCTTTCCAGGAGGCAAATTGTTAAGTATACCTGTAACAAAGTAGGACTTTGGATGGAATAAATGTTACTTAATTGCAACACTAATAATTGTGAATCAAGTTGTACAATAATATGACATATTCCAAATGAAATGGCGTCAGTTAATAATTCGATAACTGCATTGTATTCCACGATATTATTAGTTGCATGAGAAAGGAAAACACTGTGTAAACTAATCAACTCATCTGTAGGTGCATAGATTTCCCATGCAGCAGATGCTAGGTCTTGAGTACTATGAGTATCACCATCAGCAAAGCCGATATAGGGTAGAGAATGCATCGACATCTGGAAACCAAGCACAATGCAAGGTAAGCAGCTAAAAGGCAGAACAAAAACAAAAAAAGCACACTATAGTATGATACACTAAAAATACAAAACACTCATGCAAAAATAGTTTAAGCATAGTACTTATTCAAGTAAATCCCATTTATGGGTTCACTCAAAGGAATTCCATCATAATCTACCAACTTATAAGCCCCTTTCTCCAACACTTGTTTCAGGATATAAGGGCCATGCCACATGAGATTGAATTTACCTGCCCCTAATAAGTCATGATTATGTTCGTAAAGAATAACCAAATCACCCTTAGAAAAAAAATGTGGTTTGACATGCTAGTCATATTGAGCTTTGACACGATTCTTATGAGTTTCAATGAATAGGCAACATCATGGTGAGTCTCTTCTAATTTCATCAAATACAAGAAATGTTCCTCTTCATGTTAAGAACCAAATATCAATATAGCATAGAAAAACCTCAGAAAAAGAACTGAATGTCTTGAAAAAGAGATAATTTTAGATAATAAGCCTCTTCAAGCGGGAAACCTCCTTTCACCCCACTTAAATGTTCAAGTACAAGATGATTCCAAATAAAAATGTCTCCTTGGTATATATAGGAGACTAGGAGGTATAATTACAACTAATGGAATAAAGTCGACATAAATAAAATAACATTACTAATGTAATATGCCCCAATTAAGGGGTAATGAGCCAATATTAGGGCTTAACATGCCCCTCCCCTTTAGACAAGTGTTGTATGCAACGCTTGAGTAACTCTGGATGCTTTTGTATAAAAGACTCATCTTCCCAAGTGGAATCTTCAGCCGGTAGTTTCCTCCATTTAATGAGATACTATGAAATGGATCTATTCCTCAACTGGCAAATTCTTGCGTCAGTGATGGCTTCAGGCTCCAATATGATTTTTCCTTCATTGTCAATTTATGGAAATATAGTTTGAACTAGGATCTTGTCACCTATAACCTTCTTTAAGCATGAAACATGGAAAACTGGTTGTACTCATGAAGATGCAGGCAACTCCAATTTGTATGCCA
>JASDQU010107677.1:48565-65455 GCA_032191745.1 Picea mariana | reverse complement strand
AAAACTTGATTTCTCAAAAAGTATGATCTGGGTTGTTGATATATTTTGAGTATAAATATATTTTGTCTTAATAAATCCTTGTGCAAGAAACCTCAATAACTCACATATTGAATCTACAATTGTAGGAGTAATAGCAGTGGCAATTGGTTCTACAACAATCACAAATTAAACCACATTTTCAAAGATATGTGCATAGTATGTTACCTCTCAGATATTTAACCATAATTCATATGAAATACTAAATAAATGAAATGGAAAACACCTTGGTTATAAATCTCGCGTATAAGCATTAAAATGGATTAATAAACATTAATATGAGGTTATGGGTAAGAAAGAAGGGATTAAAAATAGGGAAAGATGATGTAAAAGGATGACAATTCCATGGCCCAAAAACTATGCTCCCAAAGTAGCTTCATTTGTAGCATTACACTTCATTGCAGAATGAGACAAAACTATTTTGGTTTCTGTTGTATGCTTCATAAGATTTTATGGGATAACTATTATTTAAGTATCCTGCATAGTCTCTTTGGTTCTTGTCATAGTCTCTGCAGTTTACAACTTTTTGTCTAAAATTAGCATAATTAAAACAGTGATCATAAAAGAACCTTTGATACCTGGGAGTAGATGATCTTCTTTGGAATGCACTCCTTCATAATTCGTCTTCTTTATTTATGGAATGTTCTTCTTTGGGGGCTTGCATTATTTCTTCTCGATAGAATCTCTGGCAATCTTTGCATTGTTTCTTTGTTCTTCTTCCTGTTTTATTTTCTTGGAGCTCGATCCTTTCTCAGTTTGTACTTGATTGTATTCTAGTTCGGATCTATCATTGGATGGTATTTGATTACTAATGATTTGATCCAATATTCTAGTTCTCTAGTATTATTTTATTCCATGATCTCCTTTCGGTGATTATACTACTTCCTGAAGGACCTGCTCTGATACCAATTGTTGGAATATTGAGAGGGGGGGGTGAATCAATATGGGCACTTTTCTTTCTTTAACCACAATTTTAAATATTCAATAATATTCAACAATTTATCATTAGAATTCAATATATAATCAATACCATAATTCAGTTCATAAACAACACATAAATACGGTACACCAAAATTTTACATGGAATCCCAATGCGGGAAAAAACCACAACATGATTTTCTTATCTATCAAAGAGTACATTAATTGGAAGCTCCAACTTCCTATTTCACCAGATACAATTGAAAAGAGTGTCCAACCCCCTATTTATAAGCTTCAACCTAAAGGAATCTCCAACTCCCTAATTTATCGGATGGAACAGGAAGGAGGCTACAAGCCCCTTTCCATGCCCCATCCAACCGCCCTGAAATATAAATGTAGACCAATATGTCACTAGCTCTATTGTTGTAACTCATAACCTGTTTTTGTTGTTTTTTATACTTATTTTGTTTCTACTAATATCAATACCTCATCAAGACTGCAACCACACATACTGCATACCAAGATCCACAAGAGACTTCTCCAAATCAGATTCTTATGAGTCACTATGACATGTGTGTTCTTGATTTCTTCAGAATACACACCCTAACATACACAGGAAAACATACCTTCAACATATAGCTAACTTGGGTTTTAGATCTTTGATCTTCAACATTTTTCATTCATAGGTCCACGACCCATACACTATATGCTCGTGAATGCATGCACTTTTCCCTACTGAAGCTAGCAGATTTCTACACTTTTCCTCCTACAACTGGCATATTTACACAAAGAACTTGGATCTGTAATTGTTCTTTGTACGCTCCATTTCTGCACACTTCTACCTTCACTGGACTATGCTAACTTTGACTTATTAACTTTATATATACTAGTATTCACATAATAGTTCATCCAATTGAATCTTCTCTCTATTTTAATGAGGATTTCATGATGACATGCAACTGGCATGCAACTTTAACTTCTGTTTGCAGTTACTTTAACACACAATTGACATGAAACTTGTTAAATTTTTCTTACAGCTACTTTACCTTGACATGAAACTTGTTAAATTTTGTTTACAGTTACTTTATCATTTAGGATATGCCCCCTCTACCCCTCATTATAATTGTTTTTTCACACGGTCACTAGTTCCTCTTCAGGTGGTTTCATGCCCAATTATTGATTACTTATTGATTACTATTGGTCTGCCTGATGACATTGAGAGGAAGGATGATAATTCTATAGGATACACGTTTTTTTTATTATTACTCACCAACATGGATAACATGCTGTCCTACCCATCAAACATTTTACTTTACAATTTTTTTTATGTATATTAGTCTTTACTAACAATGTTCAATGTTTGGTTCTTTAATTAAAGTAGGTCATATTCATTATTTTTATAAAAGAAATTGTTAGTTATCCTTTCACTTCCCAAAATAACACACTTTAATGCTAGTATAGAATCATATGGGACCCACAAACTCCCTGATGTTCCAAATGCTTGATTGGCCTCCAACCAGTGTTGAGAGGTATCCCTTGTTTTACCGCCTCTCTGGTTAAACCTCCTCACTAACATTTGAGTACGACAATGCTTGGTTTGGAATTTATTTGTTCTACCTTTCTTGGTGCAACTACCCCCAATAACCCATCTAGTAGCCTCTCCTCTTCAGGAATCGACTCTCAACCATCAACCACAATGGAAGGACCACAAATACTACCATATATAACCCCATCATTTTCTTTCTAGTTCATACATAATCGATCCCCCTCTCCAAGTCACATTTTCCATCCATCACTCATAAGGATCAAGAAGAGGACTACACACTATAAGCACCCATGGAGTGGGGGAAATGCTTCAAATAATGGGGGCACTCATAATGCCCACCAGAAATATAGTCAATCCAAGCGTAAATGTACTACTATTATATGGAACAATATCCTTTGACCCTTCTGTAAGCTCTATGGTCACCCATCCCATCAGTTCCTTGACCTCACCCCAGAGCTAGTCCATGCAGTTCATCTAGATTGCACAAATCAAAATAAACTTAATGGTAACCATTTCAATACTTTGACATGCCCCCTCTCACAGCATGAACCCATTATTCCATTAGGTGAGCTACCCTGCACCTTTCCATTAGTTGTCATCCCTCAAATGGGTAACCCCACCTCACACCCAATCTACCTCATGATTGAGACTCAGTCATGTAGACTTAGGGGCACCCCTTCCACCTCTAGTGCCATAATGTCCACTAGACCTTATCCTTGTAAGGAAAATGGAATTTTATACTTACACCCATAATTATCCGTCACCTTTGATTGAGACCAACTTATCCAAGCATGAATATCATCTTCTACACCATTTCAAATATAGGTCATCGTTAAATAATGTATGGTTTACTGATGTATTATAGATGATGGGGCATCCTCATGTACTATGTCCTCATCGTCTTGGAAACAACTAGGATACCCTACTATTGTTCCATCAATGGCTCATTTAAGATCCTTTTATGGTAGACTCTCTCCCCCCTTAGGGATGTTACCTAATCTCCCCATTTATTTAGGTGGTAATATTGTTTTGATGAATGTTGTTGTCATGACTGATCCAATGGATTACAATATTCTCCTAGGTCATGATTTCATGTATGCCATGAGTGTTGTGGTGTCTTCACTCTTTTGAGTCATGATATTCACACATGAGGGATGCATCTTCACCATTTATAAACTCCGATATTTTGATTCCCCCTCATATCCTTCTTAGAAATAATCTCTCCTCATCTTTCTCACATTGATTCCATGCACTATGTGTCCACTACCACTATTCGTGCAACATCCACTACCCTAAAAAATAATCCTATATCTCGTGAGCCACCTCCTTACAACTTGGGCTTGGAACATTGGTGCATCCATTAATCCTTGTGGGAATTCACCCATATTTGTTCCCACAATCCAAAACAAAACCATGATATCTCAACTAAATTATTCCTAGAGGACAAAGAATTATTTGAGGCCACCATTGATTTCACTAGTCTTAGTGATAACCTTTATCTAGATTCTCCTATCGATTTCTTTCAGGGTTCTAGCAAGTGAATTGGTGCACCCTATGATATTATCTCCCTTGACAAGGTCATCATTCCCTCTCAAATAAGATCATATCTTATCATTGATAAATATTCTATGTAGTCCAATTCCATTGTTATCAATCATGCCCATATAGGAGATGCTGCAAAAAAAATTAAAGTCCAAACCCCCAGATGGATATTACAAAAAATGTTGAATTTTATACACTATTTCAAATCCTCTTTTGTGGGTGTTCAACCTTAAATTTCATGTCAGAAAATGTAAGACACTTCCACACTAATCCTAGCATAAGAGAATAAGAATTTAATCAAGAAATCAAATGAAAACAAGAAATCATACATCACACCGATATTTTACCCTAGTAACCCTTAACCGAGAAAACCAACATTCCTTTGAGGATTCTTCTCTCTTGTTGACTTATTCTTTTAGTGAAAAAGGTTACATGTCTAACCTTGGTCCACACCTAAGAAACAATTGACATCATACCCTCTTGCACAAACAAGAACAACCTTGTAGCCAAATTGGCTTACATATGCATGATCAACAACCTACACTTACACATGCATTAACCTGCAAAATTGCACTCTATGATCACCTAACAACGACAACATTTACAACCTTACAGCATGCCTCTTTATAATATTTAAAAAAAGAAAAACCCTAAATATTGGTTCCCAAAAAATGGTTATAGATCCATGCATATCATTGGCTACAAATTTCGCAAAACTCAGGATTTTGTTACAGTCGACTACCAGTCGACCTCCATTCAGTCTCTAGTCAGTTGTCTCACACCTGCACATTGACCTATTTTTATTTGAATTGTCTTTGATATCTTTGAATTCGAATTTACCTTGTCGACTTCCTTGAACTTCAACTTGTTGTCGATCTACCTCGACTTTGACTCTCAGTAGGTTCACCTCAACTAGACATTCATTGCAAAGAATATAACAACCCAACATTATCCCACTTGTTGTCTTCTTTTATAAAACATGATATTCTTGAACTTTCTCTCATGGAACCATAGCATAAATTTCCATTGCCTTTTTACACCAAGAGAAATTCATAGCACTGACAGGCTTGGTCAATGAGTCTTCTATGTTTTCCAACATGTATACTTTCTCCAGAAGAACCTTATTACTTTCCACCATATTTCTTACAACATGGTTTTGTACATCAATGTGTTTAGTCTTTGAATGATAAACAGGGTTCTTTGCCAGAAATATTTTTCTTTTACTATCGCAACTTACCTTCATAGCTCTCTGCCCAAACCCGATTCCTAAACACAATATTTGAATCCATACCGCTTCTTTACTTCCATGATTGGCCTCCATGTATTCAACTTATGTTGTCGAAAAGGCTATGACCACATGTCGCTTTCTCATACAACTTATTTCTCCACCAAAAATAGTGTAGACATATCTGTTGGTCGACATTCGTCAATCCAGATCTTCAACCTAGTAAGAGTCAACAAAGACATGTACATCCAATTTACCACTATCACATCCAGGTCTTCCTTGGTAGCATATAGCATAGTCCTTTGTGCCACATAAATACATGGATAGTCTCTTGACATCTTTCCAATGCTCCTTTCTAGGTGTCGACATGCACCTTCTTAACACTCCCACTTCATGTTAAATGTATGGTCGATTGCAGACCATTGCATACATCAGAATACAAACCACACTTGCATAGAGAATGCGTGACATGTCCTCTATTTCTTCCTGTGACTTTAGACAATGCTCAATAGTAATCCTTTCTCCCACTTTAATTGGCACCTTCACTGATTTGCAATACTGCATGTTGAATAATTTCATAATTATTTCAATATACTTCATCTGATTCAACTAGAGATTCCAAGTGGATCAATCTCTCTTAATATCCATTCCTAGAACTAATTTAGCTGCACCGAGATCCTTAATGTCGAACTTGGAGGATAGTTTCTTCTTCACATTATTTATTTTTTCCATGTTGTTTCCAATGAGAAACATGTCATTGACATACAAAGATACATATATGAAATTCCCACCTTCTTCCTTGGAATATATCTAGCGATCAACTTTTCTTCTCAGAAATATCAAACTAAGGATGTAAGTTTCAAACTTCTAGTACCACATCCTTAACAATTTGTTTAGACCATAAAGGGATATTTTAAGTTTACACAAATGTTGCAGATCAAATGCTACAGGTAGAAACATCCATACTCTAATGGAAGATAGTTTCTCAACAGGGGAAAAAATATCACCAAATTCAACTCCCTCGACTTCAAAATATCCTTTTGCTACCAATCGAGCTTTGAACTTCTTGACTTGACCTATGGCATCCTTCTTCTTCTTGAACACCCACTTGGTACTAACATGATTTCTTCCACTAGGTAACTTGACTAAGTCCCATATCTCATTCTTGTACAAGGATTCCATCTCTTCGACCATGGAATCCTTCCATAGTTTACCCTCTGTCAATTTCACTGCCTCACTGACTGAATTAGGCTCATCATTGATGGATGTTAACATGAATGCAGAAACGAAGTCTAGAAGACTATATTTTTCAACTAGTTTTATTATTCTTTCTGACCTGCTTACCACCATAGTCAATTGTTCCACATCTTCCTCATATTCAATCAACTCATCTGAATCGTCTTCTTCATTCCTTAGTTCAAACCGCACCGTATCAGAATAACTCTCAGTCTAAACATTTTCCTCGGGCTTGGATTTACTTTCGACTTCTTTGAATACCACATCTTGACTCTACATTGTTCTCCTTGATGCAGGATCCCAGAGATTATATCCTTTCATCCCTTCTTTGTATCCAATGAAAATACATTTGACTGCCTTCTTGTCCAGCTTGCTCCTATTTTCCTTGGGAACATGCACAAATGCATCATATCCAAATACTTTGAGATGTTCCACCGAAGGATTTTTAACAGAACATAGCTAATTTGGAGTCATGTCGAATAGTGTCGATGAAGGAGACATATTCACTAGATATATTGTAGTCTCGAATGCCTCTGCCCATAATTCTTGTGCGATCCAAACACCATTGAGCATGCTCCTTTCCTTGTCCATCAATGTTATGTTCATTCTCTTGGCAACTCCATTTTGTTGTGGGGTATATGGTGTGGTATTTTTGTGTGCTATGTCATACTTCTTACAGAATTGATCAAATTCATTTCCACAAAATTCACCACCATTGTCAATACTCAACACTTTAATCCTCTTCTCTGTCTGGTTTTCCACAAGAGCTTTAAACTCCTTAAATATCTCAAAAACCTATGATTTATTCCTCGAGAAATATATCCATGTCTTCTTGGAAAATTCATCTATGAAGGATACATAATATAGGGATCCAACAAGTGAAGGCACTGTAACCGGGCCAAACACATCACTATGCACCATTTATAAAATCTCATTTTTCCTTGTCGCTCCATATGGGAACCTCACCCGACTTTGTTTCCCATATATGCAATGTTCACAAAAGTTGACTTCTACCCCACATTCAGGAAAAAAATTGACCATACGTTTTCTTTACATAGCTCGAAGTCCTTTTTCTCCAATGTGTCCCATCCTCTCGTTCCATAACCTGGTTTGGTCGAGTTCATCATGTCTTGTCGAGACGATTTGAACTGGCTTGGATCAAGTAGAGTTGATTTTAGGAGCAACAATTTTATTGCATCCATTCGAGTTGACATTTCCTAACAACTTGTAAATGGTACCAATATTAAATCCTCTCATTAATACCATTTCACTTCTGACCATATTGAATGAATCCTTCTTAAAGAGAGTATGCACAATTGCATCACTCATCTTGCTAACAGATATCAGGTTTCTTTCCAAACCTAGAATGTGTAGCACACTTGGAAGGGTTCTTTTCCTCCCATCCTGTAGTGTTAGATAAAATTTTCTCTGTTCAAAAATTCTGGTTGTCAAGCCAACCCCCAGGAACACATCACCCCCATCATATTGTTCATATTCATAGAACCATTCTTTATGTGGTGTCACAAGATAGAATTCTCCTGAGTTGATCAACAAAACATATTTATTTGACTATGTACTGGTCAATGATAGGTACACATCCCCTCCATTTTCGGAGGTCATCTTTCTCTCAGTCATCTTATTTTCATCCGATCGAGCACTACCTTCTATTTCCTTCGACTTACATTCCTTTTTATAATTCCTAGCTTTAATGCATTTCTAGCATCTTCACATCGACTGAACTGGGGATTTAGATCTACCCTTCATCTTGAAATTTCTACTGGAGAACATGCCTTTGTATCTGTCTATTGATCGACCTCTCACTACCATAGCATCTTTGGTTGATCCTTCCATGTTCTTCCTTCTCATTTCTTTCGAAAACAGAGAAGAAACCATGTCCTCTAGCACTAGTGTGGTTTTATTACTTCCAATAGCCATGACTAGGCTATCCCAGAAGTCTGTAAAAGAACATAATAGGTTGATAAGATTCTCCTCATCAATGATATTTATATCCACAAATGATAACTATATTAACACAGTTTTAAACAAATTTAAATGCTCAGTCATCGAACTTCCATCACTCATCCTCATAAGATACATATTCTTTATGAGAAAAAATGTATTTACCAGATATTTCGACTAGCATAAGCTTCCCAGCTTGTCCCACAGTTTCTTGGATGAATATTCACCCGATACATTCAACAACACTGAATCTACAACACAAAGTCGAATCGTACTTCTTTCTTTTCTTTCTAGTTTCTCACATTCTTCCGTTGACATGCCTGTCGGTTGGGTATTGTAATACCTCGACTTTGAGCCCGTATTAAATAATGTCTTTTGTTAATGAAAGGCTAGAGTGATTGAACAATTAAAAGAGGCCAGTGTGCCTAGGAAATGTAATATTTTGATCATTATTAATAATAAATACATCATTGGCTACTAGACGAAGAAGGAAAAGAGTTATAGGCGGATATGATTCCACAAGTAAGGGGGATTGTGGGGTTGAGTGTTTATTTTATATTTTATTTACCCATTTTTGTTTTAATGGAGAATAACATTTACATGATATTCTTGGGGGGAAGTCCATGTGGTTCGTTAATTCCAAGAAATACATAAACCCATCTTTGGTCTATGGTGGGGGTTAGTTCTTCTTCACTCACTCACTCATTGTTTGTTGTACACACCTTTCATTTCGTTCTCTCTCCACTCATTCTTTCACCCACTCATCTTTCCTCATTCGTGTTTTTTCTTTGGAAAGGAAAACGAATTGTTGGATATGATCCATGGTTTTGTTGGTTGTAAAGAATGATGGTGTATTCCATCCATGAATTACGGCATGCATGTCTGAGATGATTTGGCTTGTTTTAATTTTTTCTCACAAATGCAAATCTTTAGAGTCCTAGCATGGAGATTCTTAACCATATGCACTGGATCCCTCAAAGGAGATGGATATCCTGAGGGACTGCATGGCAGAGAAGGGGGTGCATTCTCTTGGGTTGTGTAGGTTGGGTAGAAGAGAGCTGATGTACTTTGGATTGTTGTGGGTGATGAAAACCCTATGAGAGATTGAGTGTTGACTAGCTTGGGAAGTCGAGTGACACTATGGAACCATCCTTATGGATTCATAGCCCTAGATCGGGGGTGACATTGTTGTTTATAGTTGGAACAATAGTGCCTATGGTTGGGTGGAACGTCCTGGGTCTGCAACTAGTTGGTGATTCATTTCATCAAATATAATTTCTCTATGTCATGGTTTTAATTACTTGTGTATTTATTCCGTTGTGTATTTATTTATCTATGAAATTAGAATCTATAATACGCATGATTTCTGGTTATTGTTTTGCATGACATATGTCTCATTTATTTATGTTGTAGCATGAATATTTAACTTTGCATGTGATTATTTCATGCATCTTTATTCATTAAAATTTGATCAGAATATGAAATTAGTCTAGAAGAGGGCTTGAAGTAGTGTGCCCGGCCTGTTGGTGGTTGGGCACGTTACAGATTGGTATCAAAGCTTTAGGTTGAAACACTAGACTGTATGGGCCATAACTGTTGGATAGGGTATTATGGTTAAGAATGAATATGTCCTTGAAATATTAAAGCTCAGGAGAGATAGCATTGCAGAGATTGCATAGAAACCAGAGCGTTGTGTAGAAAAAGATCCTTTGTAAAGGATTGTAGAATTGTGACCATTCCCTTTCGGATTCAGGAGTGATCACCACAGTGGAATCAAGGAGTTATAGATCATTAGATCAGAAGAAAGGTGAACTAGGACCATTAGATAAAGGTTAAACCATAGGATGGGAGAGATTAAGTCACAACCATCAGATCAAACTTGTCGATCGTTAGTCGTTGAGAGAATCTGACCAGGAGCTGAAAAACTTTGGAACTTTGCAGCTTTAGTGATTATGGGAGACAGGAAGAAGTGTGAAAAGGTTGAAGTCGTGAAGTCCTATTTTTCATCTGATCTGATATGAGGCTTGGGTGAAATCTTAGTCATTAGTCTAAGTCATCTGGTGTTGACCACTTCGGGAAGTTTAACTCTGGGAGAATCGAACCCTTTTAGAAGTGCTATAACTTGGAGTCTCAGAGCACCGAAGTCCCATCGCCCATTAGATCGATGGAAGGGATTTGGAATTAATGTTGACCATTGGATGTAGCAATGGTGTAAGGATAGAAAATTTTTAGAGCTTCAGAACTTCGCGACACTGATGATTATTGGAGAATGGGAAAAGCCTCGAAGTGGCGAAAACACAAAGTGTAAATCCGTCATCATGAAATCATGCAGGTCATCATATATGGAGAAATGAATGTGGATCATCCATTTGATGGATGATGTGTCATAGGCCACATGGCAGGTGTTCCATGTGGGGACACATGTCACCCGGATTCAGTACCTTTTGGGCCCCAACTTGTTGATTGTTTAGTGACATGTGGCACGCAATCCATGGGTACACATAACCATAGGTGACATTAGCATGCTATGTCATCTCCGGGAGTATGGACTCTGGGGGTGTCCAACGTCTCTACCAATGAAAGTGTCAAAGTCCCAAAGTAACGAATTCACATATACCATCAATCTAAGATCCCTTCAGAACCTCTCTCAACCATTAGATCAAGAAGTGGAAAGATGGCATAAGCACTTCAGTAGGTATCACTTTGGGGGAGTTGAACGACTCGAGAGTGGAAATAGTCTGGAGTCCCGGAGCACTGAATTATCGAATTGATTAAGAACCATCCGTCCCAACGCTTGATTAAGCCTTAGCCATTGGATTAAATAGTGGAAGGATAGGGTAAGTAGTTCGGTGGGTATCACTCTGGGGATGTTGAACGACGTGAGAGTTGAAATTTCTCGAAGTCCCAGAGCACCAAAGTCTTGATCTAGTTAAGGGTCATCCATCCCAATGTTTGATTAAGTCGTGGCCATTGATCTTGTTGAAGCCTTCAGACGGGGCGGGATCATCCATTCAACAAGAGATTAAATCTCAACTGTCTGATCTACTAGTAGAGTTATTGGAAGGGTTTCGATGACATTTAACTCTCGGAGAAATTGAAAGATTGAAAAGGGAGAATAGTTGAAGGCCAAAGTTTGGAGGACTTAGTCCCAGTGACAGTCTCATGAAAAGGTAAAGGGGGTCTATTAGTGGTGAAAAAGGATCTAGAACTAACCAAGCCCTCAGACAATGTGTTCGAGCAAGCTCATGTGTAGAAGAATACAGAGGAAGGCGTTAAAGAGTGAATAAGCCTGTGGTTTCTAGCCATGGTCACATGGAAAGTGGTTTGAAGGAAGCATCTGTGGATAATTTGAATTATGTATCAGCTAAAAGAGATGTGGAATTTTTCTACAAGATCCTATTGAAAAACAAAAGAAAAGGGGTTGAAAGTGATTTTTTTTGAGAAGCCATAATGTTCATCTCAAATATCGAATTGGGGAAAGATTCCAATCATTGATAAATATGATTCAGAGGAGAATAACATGTAATTGTTATAATATGGAGAATGATAATATAGTCTTCATGAATTGAGAATAAAAAGGACCTGTAGCATTGTTTGGAAAATTTGTTTTAATATGCATAATTCTAGCAAAATGGTTGCTTGCACATTTTGTAGAATTAGGGGGGTGTAAACATATCAGGTCAATATAAGAATGCATATTCAAGAAATGCAATAAGGAGAAGGAGCTTCCAGCCATGATAAATATTCCAAAGGTCAAAATATCAGTGTTGATAATGCAAAGATAGAATCCAACGGACACCAAGACAAAGGGGAGCAAGAAAGATTAACATAGACTGTGAGAATCCTAAAAGTATAAGTGTAGAGTTACAAAGAAGACAACGAGAGACTAATAAGAGAAAAAAAAAATGACAAATTCTCAAGTGATGCAAAGCTTAAATCAGTTGTAGAGGAAAACAAATAATGGATCAAAATCAAAACAAGAGGAAGAGGGAAGATGTCATGAAAGAAGACATGACTGCATAATTCAAGAAGTGGTAGTAGAACTCATAGACATCACTCAAATCCCTACTTAGCAAGGAAATTTTATGCATATGAAGATTCCATCAGTAGTGTGACATCCCTAGCCACCCATAGGATGGGAAATGCCACTACTTAGATGCTTTAATTAACTCTGGAAACTATTTTGTAACGTTCCCAACTATCCATGCCGGGCCACGCTACACTCGATAACTCTTCCGTTCTCTCTGCAGAACATAATGTAACATACCCAATATCCAACTGAGCTATGCCACATACAATTTTCTATCTGGATGCCATAACAATATATATATATATATATACAGAATTCTTGCGGAAGCATTTATATATAACGTAAATAGTCAAATACATTTGTAAATGCACAGATTCATATTGAATAATAGTAAATGAATACATACAACATATACAGGAAATACCCATAAATATAGACACAATTATAAATCATACATAGGATAAATCCATAAAATAAAAATGCATCATGTAAATTTATCACACAATTGGCACTTATTTTTGTAAGAATGTCACCAACTGTGTCAAGACCTTTCACGAACCTCCTAGCCTTAGACTACACTATTAATCACTTTCAACAGTGAGTCACCCCCGAGCCAGGACTAAACTCCACCTAGGTAAAGGGTTCCTAACAAGGATAATGGCTCATGGAAAACAGGAAAGACTCCGTCTCAGGTGCCCACTCAACTAATATCCTACAGCCTCTCATTCCCCACATGCATTTCCCACCCAAGGAAGTGTGCCCCTTCTGTTCTCAACGATCCTTCGGCTGCCCCACTTCCCTTCCAGGTCTTCAGCAACATGCCGGACCGGAAGTCTCAAAGCACTGTAGCTGTAGTTTAGCACCTTCAAGAAATCGATCCCCAACAATTCTCTCACTCAGAGAATTGCTAATAGGCCTGACAACCCACCTCTTCAATATCCCACGAGCCTGACAACCCGCTTATTCAATCCCGCTCCAAAGCTAACCAAGTACACCAATAGGAAAAATGGCTATGGAAACAGGTTCAGGTACAATGACAGAAAGTATGGAGGATAACTGACTACGTGAATGAAAAAATGGTCATGGAATCATGGTTTAATGATCGAAGGAATCAATGGTTTGAATGAAGGAAAATATGATGGAAGAGTCCCCCCAAAAGAACTAAGTCACAAAAATATGTATGCATGTCCCTAACATGACACTTGTCATGTTGGGAACTACTTTGGCCCACTTGTCCCCAACTTTGAAACTTAGGATAAAATATTATCCATACTTTTATACTTTAGGAAATATTAATATAATATTCCTTTTTGGTTCAAGCTCCCTAGCTTAGCCCCTTTTCCTAAATTTTGGCCCTCCCTTTCCCTAAGTAGTGGATTTTAGTCCCCCATCTCTTTTATCGTGGTCAGTATACGCGCAGTGATGTATTTATATTAATTATGAGACATGTACAAAAATAGCTGCATTGGCCTTTAACATCTAGGCTCTCCGTCCTAATCAAAATATAAGCATCATAGCTTATAACCACTAGCTCACCAGCCTATAAAACATAGCATATACACAAAGGCTCGTTGGCCTCACAATCGTGTGCACTCAAGTTTTTGCGCACGGTATCTTGGGATGTGCATCATTTTACTACGCAGTACATGTGCACACTACACCATGGAAAATGCAAGCCAAAAATATATCAAACAACTCACCAGCTTAAGTACATTGTTACATTTATAGTTGGGATTCTACCTAGGGATATTACAAGTAGTCGAGAGGTGTCTCCTGTTAGGTACCAAATATGAAGACATGAATTGGATAGTTTTCAAGGAGAGCTAAGGAAGCTTAAGCCGCCATCCTTTGATTCTAAAAGAGAAAGGAAAGAAAATGTTGAGGAATGGTTGCTTGGACTCAGTAGGTATTTTCAATTGCATAACTACTCACCAAACCTAGAAGAAAGAATTTCCACATACCATTTACATGGGTAAATCTACTATGTGGTGAGATCAGTTGAAGCAGGTTGAGCACATTAATGAGAGTAGGATCACTTGGAAAGAGTTCAAAAATTATTTTTAGAATGATTACCTTTCAGAACACTACTATGAAAAGAAATTGTAGGACTTATTTGAACTTAGGCTGGGAAGAACGACCATGGCAGAGTATGAAAAGAAGTTCTTGGGGCTGCTAAATTATGTGGGGTTTATAAAAGATGATAAGGTGAAAGTACAAAGGTTTTTTAGTGGACTTTGATCCTTTTATAAAGAGAAGATTCAATATGATGAACCCAGGACTTTGGTTGATACCATCAGGAAGGATAAGTACCTATATGAGAAAGGAAAGGGCAGATAATCCATGCAAAAATCTTGGAAGGATAAGAATAAGGAGAAATATTATCAGAGGAGGAAGGGATTCAAAACTCCTATCAATAGAAATAACCCTAATAAAAATCATCAAGACCAGTATGCAAAGGATGAATCCAAGAGAGAAGACTCCTTGGGAAAAAGGGGAAAACCACCAATATAATGTTGGGGATGCAAATAATACCACCTATACAAATATTTACCTCACAGAAAAGACAAAGTGAATATTGTGCACAACATCCAAGAATCTATGCAGCCTTAGATGATCGACAAGCAGAGTACCAATCCAATATCATAGAGGTGCAAGGTAATATCATTAATCATCATGTTTCTATTTTAATTGATTCAAGAGAAATTCATTGTTACATTGATCCTAAATAGTGGATAGATTACGTTTGTAGAAAAGTAAGCTTGAAAAATCAAGTTTGGTTCAGCTAGCCACTGTAACCAAAAGGAGATTGCATGATATGGTCACAGGTTTTTCCATAAGTATTAATGGTGTAAATACTAATCCTGATCTAAATATTATACTGTTGGTCCTGGGTATGGATTAAGAAAGAAAGCAAAGAAAAAGGAAAAGAAAAGACAAAGTGCAAACTGTGCGGAAGGCACATTGACTTAGATTGGGTCGAAGTGGTTAAAGAAGCACAAAAGAAGGAGCCAAGAAAGGGAAAACAAGTTGTTGGACAAGAATATCGAGGAGAACAAATCAACAAGGAAGATATATTGTGGACAACTCAACAACTGGAAAAAGCCACCAATAGATGCTTTGGAGCACCTCATAGGAAAGATGGAAATACAGGCTGGTGAATCCCAGAAAACGTGGGTCAAAGAGGACCTAGGGTTTTAGACACCTAGATTTTTGGTATTTAGTTTTTTTGACTCATATACCGCACACATATACCTTCCTAAGATTTGACACATCACTATGGGTAGTGGCCTGTCGAAAATTCAATAAAGTTAATTTTCCGACGCATGAAGCGATAAATACCTAAAAACTAAAACCTAATTAAAAGTTAAATGGTAACTTCGTGCATTCAGAGTTCATACATTCTCCATTCCTCATACTCTAAATTCATGAAATCTGAACTCCAAAAATACCTTAAACACTAAGCAGGGTTAATTAAAATTAAAGATAATTATCCGACGATTAATCTCTTCGCGATTTCAAGTTTCGGGAATCCTATCTCAAGCTATGATCAAATATCTCAAAGTCCGAAAACCCAAAAGGACTTAAAGTTAAATACGATTAGTTAATAGGTTAAATACTATTATCTCGTGATTATTTTTTAACTCAATCATAGCTCGGGTAAATTCAAATTTTATTCATCCAACCTCCCGATCGCGAACCACCAAACATTAAAGGAATTAATAACATATCTATGACAATGATTTTGAATAAGATCGTGGATCACCACCTAGATCTTTTCATTAAGGAAAGTGAATACATCGTCAGTAAAGGTATTCATGAAATCAATACACTTAAGGTGAATAACACTATTGGAGTTTGAATTATAATTTACATTTCTCGCAGAACAAGAAGTTTTAGCAAGATAAGAAATTTACATGTTTCCCTGTAATAGGTAGCATAGTCATAAACTTACTACTATCATGGCTCCGCGGAAAATAGCTAAAGCGGTTGGTGAAATCTCAAACCCGAAAACAGATGTCCTCTTAGACACCTCACCAAGAGTTGTAGATACCATGAAAACCTGGGTGCAAGTATTTGATATCCTACAATACTAGTTGATAAACTGCCCAGATGATCCGGGTGACAACGTGACCGAAACCTAGGTGACAAAGCTCAGGTATATAGCTCAATCGAAGCTGCACAAAATAGCTGCATGGCCAAGACTCATTCCATACAACAACATGATCAGTTGGGCTCTCTAGAACATGGACATTGCAACCAGGAACATCTACAATTCATAAAAAGTGGTTGTCGGGTCTTTCCGACCAGAGCATATCTGCGTAATGTATAAGTTATCCCCAGTTTTGAAATATAGTTACAATGTCACTTTCCTAACGGAGTTCGACAAAGTAGAATGCA
>JASDQU010107677.1:26579-38870 GCA_032191745.1 Picea mariana | reverse complement strand
AAAGTCCGAAAACCCAAAAGGACTTAAAGTTAAATACAATTAGTTAATAGGTTAAATACTATTATCTCGTGATTATTTTTTCACTAAATCATAGCTCGGGTAAATTCAAATTTTATTCATCCAACCTCCCGATCGCGAACCACCAAACATTAAAGGAATTAATAACATATCTATGACAATGATTTCGAATAAGATCGTGGATCACCACCTAGATATTTTCATTAAGGAAAGTGAATACATAGTCAATAAAGGTATTCATGAAATCGATACACTTAAGGTGAATAACGCTATTGGAGTTTGAATTATAATTTACATTTCTCGCAGAACAAGAAGTTTTAGCAAGATAAGAAATTTACATGTTTCCCTGTAATAGGTAGCACAGTCCTAAACTTACTACTATCATGGCTCCATGGAAAATAGCTAAAGCGATTGGTGAAATATCAAACCCCAAAACATATGTCCTCTTAGACACCTCACCAAGAATTGTAGATACCATGAAAACCTGGGTGCAGGTATTTGATATCCTACAATACTAGTTGATAAACTGCCCAGATGATTCGGGTGACAACGTGACCGAAACCTAGGTGACAAAGCTCAGGTATATAGCTCAATCAGAGCTGCACAAAATAGCTACATGGCCAAGACTCATGCCATACAACAACATGATCAGTTGGGCTCTCTAGAACATGGACATTGCAACCAGGAACATCTGCAATTCATAAAAAGTGGCTACGGGTCTTTCCGACCAGAGCATATCTGTGTAATGTATAAGTTGTCCCCAGTTTTGAAATATAGTTACAATGTCGCTTTCCTAATGGAGTTTGACAAAGTAGAATGCACGCAATCTGGAAAGCACTACCTTGACTTGATCAAGGACTAGTGGGGCCACCCTAATAAATTCAGAGCAGACACCCATGGTATATATGTCAAAGAAACAATAGACGCACATATGATCTATGTGGCTTTGATGTTATGTAGATGTTTCATGAGGAAGGACTCTGACCATTTCTTGTTTCCATGGGTACCAATCATGCATGAAGTAGAAAAATGTTATTCTTTCAACTGGGCCAAAATGTTATCGGACAATTTGGCCAAGGAGATCACAGCGTATTAGTTGTTGAAGGCCAAAGGGAAATATGCCCCTTTCTACATGTCATAATACATTATGTATTCCATTTGTTTTATGACATCGTTCCCTTTGATGAGCTGGAGTTGGAATCCAACCAACGCTGAGCCCATACATTTCTATCACTCCAAGTTGTGGGAGGATAAAGAAAAATATTTCTTCTACGAAATCTGCAACTATGTGGTGGTGTCAATGTATATCGCTCTCTACAGTTTCCGACCTCCCAGGATTTCATACAATATCATGGCCAACCTAGGGAAAATGGAAGACTGGTGTATTGAGGAACATTTCTCCTACATCAGGGTTTTTGGGTGTTCAATTCCCCCACATGCTTTACTAAAGTTCCTACCAGATCAGTTGGTGTGCCGAGAGGTACCAGAACAAACTGTGATGGGGGGAATCAGTAAAGAATTAAAAACAACACAGAAAAAGGTATGGCCAACCTTCCCTTTACAAGTTGGTATGTTCTGATTGTTAGATTTCTTCCACTCGAAAGTGGAGGTCGTATCCCTATAAGACATTAAGTTAGTTAATATTGAGTTGAAGAAGCATGATCCCTAGAAGATCATGGGAAACCACCTAGATATATACAATCTTAATAGATACGAACATGAATATTCCCCACAGGATTAGATATTCTAGGGAGTAAGGTCGTACCAGGAAGTGTTGAGTAGAGTCCAAACTCTGGCTCCAGATCAATTAGCCAAATTCTGCAATTTCAAAAAACACAGAAGAAATGGTTTGCCTAAAGTCTTACATGGAGAAACTCGGACACCTCCAACTACACAGGAAGTTGTGACTCGGGGTTTAGAAACAGGAAGTTCTAGAGAACAGGATGCTCAAGGAAATCTAAAGAAAACTAAAGTTTTAAGGCACAAGGGGGATACTACATTATCAAATCCACCAGACGATCAGGAAAAATCTCAATTCGAAGCTTTGATAAGAAAGGGATAGGATACATCATTGTCCACACAAAACAAATCAGCTACCAGCACAACAGGGAAACAACCATCCACCGAGATAATTATCCTTGTCAAGTCATTAACACCCTTACAGTCAAGCCAAGGAAATCCAAATGTCAAAGTCATATTTATAGAATACCTTACTCCTATTTCCGCAGAAGACATTCCTCCCTCAAACGTATTTTTCAACAAGAAGAGAAGGCCATAGTTAAAAGAGAGACGCATCAAAAGGACAGAGCAACTGCCAAAAGACACAGAGTGTTGTATGATGGACAGACCTTAGATGAGACAAAATTCTCTATGGAAATGGATGAATGATTGGGAGATTTTTCCATGACAAATCAGTGTTCAGTAGGGAATCTAGAAGAGCAGTTGAAACAGAGCAATCTATTAGTAAGACAGTTGTAGGACCAGATGGCAGTCGTGGAAAGAGATGTGAGAAATCAAATGAATAATGTTTTTGAACAGATCAGAGCCCGTGACAGACATGAAATTCAACAACTCAGAACTAGCCTTGATGAAAATTCACAGGCCAATAGAGAATTAGCCACTCATGAAGAAGATTTGATCAAACAACTTTAGGCTAAGATAGATTTAGTTGAAGTTACGACAATGGAGATGGAATCTTTCCAAGCTCAGGTGTTGGAGGTGCATGAGAAGCTGGAATTGGCCCAACAAAACTTTCTTTCGAAAGTGGAAGCTATTCAAAGCTGTTATCGAGTGATAGAGATTTATCTAAATAACATTTACAATAAGGAGAGGAAATCCACTACAACTCGAGCTACATTCTAGGAGGCCATTTTAATAGCAGTTAAAGATGAAGTAGCAAAGGTCCCTCGATTGTCTCTTTCCGAGAAAACTCGAGGCGATATAATCCTAAAGACCTGGGAGGAAAATTTGGATGAAAGCAAAAGATTAGCCCAGGAAGTAAATAAATCTTGTGAAGAAGAATTGTCTTCACTCGACAAAGGTTTATTGGACGTTGAAAGAGATTGTATCTCCGAGGCCTTGGGATAGATTGACATAGTGAAAAATTAACTCAATTCCAAGACAGGCATAGAAGAATCTTGGACAACTATCCAACAATTGAAACAAATCAACCTTATCCAGATTAACAAGTGGATAGTAAATCCCAGTTTGTAGCTACAAGCTATATCTCTGGAAGCAAGTAAAATACATGATAGGTTGCATAATATAGAAAATAAGCTGTATATTTTCGAGGCAAATGACACAACAGAGCCTTCCAGGTTAGTAGTTCATTTAGTAAGCATATGTATCCAGTGTGTCAAACACGGGAAATCCAACACATCTGGAAATAAATAAGACAAGCAGAACATACTATTCACACGGTTCATAATCAGATGCCATTTGTTTCCCAGATGGAGGGTATGAAGAGGAAACGTCCCTACATGTAGACGAAGATATAGAGGATATGTAGATGGAACCTTTCAATTTTGTATGTTGTAATATTTGATACTTTCTATGAGAAGTCCAACCATTTCAAGTTGAGGCCATTTTGTATAAATACACAAATCAAAGACTTGTTTCTGGCTGCTTCTTGCCAATTGTAACAAAGAAGACTCTCCTTATAGGGTATTAATAGAAGTGCAAACATAGATTCCAAGTTTTGTTCAAATCTGGGTTATGTGTTCCTTTGTCTTCCATTGATCATTTTCTTTATGTATTCTTGAATAAATGTTGATTCTGATTTAGTACTACAACTACTAAAATCTTATTATATAAATGATTTATTTAGTAAGTAGCTTTTCCTCTGTAATTATTGTGAGTAATATAAGGCCTGCTTGTTGTGTGGATTGTTGTATTTTTATGATTTATTCAAGGTTATACTAATCTATTTTCTTCTACTTCAATAAAGTGGGACTCTTCTGTAATTGATGCCCTGCTTTGTTTCATAGTTTTGTTATTTTATTTCACTTCATTTACTATTTCAATTTTGACTCAGATACGAAATACGACCTCTGGTTGTTACATGGTTAATATCATTAAGGAATTTTTCTAACATAACTAAGATAGCAAAATAATTTTAAGAACACTCTCTCAAACATTTTCCCGATTCCTGACATTATACTTTGAGCCTTAAGTTTAATCTCAGGACCAACATCTTTTTGGCATTGTTGCCGAGGATGGAGAAACAAAGTTATTTTTCCTTGGGAAAATGACAAGGTAACATTCTGTCTTTGATAGTGAACAAAGATCGAATATTATATTAAGGATATTTTTATCTTTCACTTGGAGACTCCACCATAGATAAACTGGCATTCTGTCGAAGGAATACCAGAAAAAATCCAGACGATCAGAAAGCCACCCATGTGTTTGATCCTGAAAGGTTGTTAAAACCAAAAGGATACCTCAAGTCGACTATTGTGTCGAGAGGTGAGAAGTACCAACCAAAATCCACACAAATTGATACTAAGGTTCAGGTAGAGGAATCAACTTCCGAAAAGAATATTAAACAAACACCCCTTGGTGAGGAAGTTGTACCTAAGATAGAGATCGAAATCGAACCCTTTTATACTCCTAATTATCTAAACAAATAAATCTATATTATATCTCTTGTTGTTAACTTGGTGTCTATCCCATCCTCACCATAAGTAAATGCTTTGGTGATCTGAAATCCAGAAGAAAAAACTATATACCTCAATTCGTCTCCTGTCAGTTCCCCCATTTACACACCTTGTAAGTCTGAGGAAGTCATCCCACGTTTTCCTTTCCCTCCTTCCCTAGACTTTGTATCACCTAACGATCGACTTCCATATTTCCCTTCACCATGTCCTGAGGAAGCTGAAAGGTCATCAATTCAGTCCATACGAGTTTTTGAAAACCCTCTTTTTGATTCTCAAAGATCATCCCCTATATTTTCAATGGCTGCGGTGGGAGGTGGCCATGGAGGTGGTTTTGTCGAAGAAGGTGGTGATGTCGGAGGAGGTGGCGCTACTGGAGGAGGTGGCATTGGAGGAGGGGGTGGTAAAGGACCACCTCCACCCCCTAGGATTTTATCTAAACTCACTTCCAGATATACCCCTTTAGTCCTTCCTCCCATCCTTCATGACCTACCTAAAAATTACATGAAAACTTTACCAAAGTTCACAAGGGAGGGAGATTTAACAGTGACATAACACATAACCTTTTTCGATCAATTCGTTGACATCCTTGGTATTTAGCATGAAGATGTATACTCGAGGCTCCTAGTGTAAAATTTTGAGGAGCGAGTAAGGATCTGGTTTAGAGGACTTCTGGTAGGATCCCTAAGGTCTTACAATGAGTTAGAAAACAGTTTTTTAAGACAGTGGGGAGAAAAGAAAGACCACTTGTACTATCTGATAGAATTCAGGGCTCTGAGGAAAAAGAATTCAGAGATAGTCCTAGAATTCACACAAAAGTTTAACAAACTCTATCATAAGATCCCAGCAGAAGTTAAACCCTCTCAAACCACAGCTAAAGTGACGTTCGCAAGGGATTTTGATCCCGACTTTGCCTTACTTTTAAGGGAAAGAAGATCGGATACCCTCGCGGGAATGCAAGACAATGCTATAGAAATATATTTGAACGTGATGGCATCGGGTAAATTAATATCCAAGGTTGAGATGGGAACCAAGGAACCTAGACGCTTCAGAGAACAAGTAGGAGCTTCCATATCATGAAAATTTGCAGAAGAAAAAATGGACGATATGGCTAAGATAATTAAAGATCTGTCAAATAAAATCTCTATAATGGAATTAGACCAAGAAAAAACTGATCCATTTTCTAGAAAATATTTCAAGAGAAATCCCAATGCTCAGACACAACATAAACAAATAAAAAATGAAGATCAGAAAATTTAGGCTCCGTTTAAATCAAAATTTTTTATAGGAGATGTTATACATGATTACAAAGAGTTAGAAGAGGATGTAAATAAATTTGGGGATGAAGACCAGGAACCTCACCTAACTAGAGAAGTCTATGAAAAATCTCTAGAACAAGAACACCTGTTTAGAAATGAGGAAGTATAAACAACCTGGGAGAGTCTCTATATCAAGGAATCACCAACTCCATAATGGCCGAACTTCAACAGAAGTATAATCTAAGGCCAAGAGAAACAAGTACTATGGGTTCTCCACCAAAAAAGATCCTATTAAGAAAAAAAGCAAGTGAGTTTGCCCAAACTAAACAAACAGTTGAAAAACAAGTTGCCCAAACTAAGAAAACAGTTGAAAAACAAGTTGCCCAAGCTAAAAGAGTTGAAACCAAAGAAACACAAAATAAGAAAATAGAAAATATAGAAACACAAACTTTGGCTAGGGAATGCAAAAAAAATGGTTGGAGGTTTTAGTTTAGAAAAAAAAAAAAAAATTTAAATCCCTATGCCCCTAGTTGAGCTCGCTAAGAATCTGGTTTATAAAAAATAGATCGCTAAAATGATTAACTTCTCAAATGCAAAATTTCATGCAGATGGAATAAATTTACAGGATAAAAATCCTACAATTATGTTTTGCCCGTATATTGAAAATGCCAAAGATCATGTAGATCCTTTCTATATTACATTAATCATGCATGATCATTTACTTCATAATTGCATGCTATATTTTGGTTCCTCTCACAACTTACTGCCTAAAGTTATGATGGAAAAGTTGGGTATTGAAATCACTAGACCTTATTGAGATCTATATTATTTTGATTCTAGAAAGGTTAAGTGTCTAAGCATGATCAAGGATCTAGTAGTAAATCTTGCACAAGTTCCAGTAAAGAGAATCCTTATGGGTGTAGTTGTTGCTGACATACCTACCAAGTATGGCATGCTTTTATCCAGGTCCTGTGGTGAAAAACTCGGAGGATCACTTCAACTGGATATGACATATGCAACTATCTCGATTTTTGGTGGAAAATTTACTCGGTTGTATAGAGAGACTAGACTGGCATATACTATAAGTGACCCTCAAAACCCTAATAATTATCCAATCTATGTCACTGATCAAGATATAGGAAATTGCATTTTATCTTTAAACGATGATTTTGATGACTGTATAGAAGAAGAAAATAATAAATTAGAAAATGCACAAAAAAATGTAAATACCTGAAAAGGGGTTTGGAAAATGTTTTTTGATGGCACTTCGTCCTGTGAAAGGGCAAGAGTAGGGGTGTTATTTGTTGCACTCGAAGGGGAATATGTCATTCCCTTTTCATACAGACTATAGTGGGAAATCGATTACACAAATAATGTCTATGAATACGAGGCTTTGGCTTTAGGATTGGAAGCTACTAGGAAACTAAAAATTGAAGATATAATAGTTTATGGTGATGAAAAACTTATCATAAAGCAAATAAACCAGCAATATCAGGATAAACATCTACAACTAAGGTCATACATGAATTGTGCCTAGGATCTGATCGAGAATTTTTTCTCTTCTTTCAAAATTCATCACATCCCGAGAATGGAAAATCAATAGGTCAATTCCTTGGCCAAAGCAGCTGGGACAATTGTGCCTCCTACTTTCCTAAAGCTAAAGTATCATATAGAAATGAGACACAGACCATGAATCCCAAATAATGTGCAACATTAGCAGGTCTTTGAAGACGATGAGCAGATTAAGAAATTTCTAGAAATGGTTGATGAATTCTCTGAGACTCATATAGACCAAGAAAATCAGAACTATCCTATCTATATCATGCAAGAAGATGAAGATCCTGAAAAGTTCCAAGATAAGATCGCAAATCATTGGATGTTAGTCCTCAAGAATAATTAGATACCTAGAGGTATGATACCGTTAGAAAGACTGTTTGACAAAGACAACATACCCTTAAAGTCTACCCTACGACCTCATCTTGAGGAAGTTGAAGACTGTGACATAGGGACTAAAGAAGAACCTAAGATAGTTAAACTATCCAGATACCTTCTGGCTCAAGTAAAGATTAAATATGATGAATTTCTTAAAAAATATAAAGATGTCTTTTCTTGGTCATACAATGATTTAAAGACTTGTGATACCTCTATGATAGAACATAAAATTCCCTTGAAACATGGCATCAAAAATTTTAGACAAAAGTTGAGACAGATCAATCCTATTCTCTTGCTTGTAATAGAAGGAGAGGTCAAGAAGCTCCTTGATGCAAAGATTATTGTTCCACTTAGATATTCTGAATGGGTATCAAATTTGGCACCTGTCAGGAAGAAAAGTGGAGAAATTAGACTTTGCGTAGATTTTAAAAATTTAAATTAGTCATCCCTAAAGGATAATTACCTACTGCCAAACAATGGAACATGTCCTGAAAAAAGTAGTAGAATAGAATAGAATTTTGATGATTGATGGTTTTCCAGGTTATAACCAAACTGTTGTCCACGTAGACGATAAAGAAAAAAATGCATTCACCACTCCATGGGGAACTTCCATGTATGACAAAATGCCTTTTGGTTTGATGAACATAGGGGCCACCTTCCAAAGAGAAATGGACATAGATTTCATCGGTGAGAGGGATAAGTTTGTTGTTATTTACCTGGATGATCTAACAGTCTTCTCGAATTCTGATGAAGAACATCTAGTCCATCTCAAACAAACCTTTGAAAAATGCAGAAAGTTTGGTTTGTCTCTAAACCCTAAAAAATCTCATTTTACTATGTGAGAAGGCAAGCTTCTGGGTCATATAGTTTCAAAAGATGGAATTAAGATCGACCCTAAGAGAATCGAGGTTATTGATACAATAAGAATTCCTAGAAATAAAAAATAAATCCAGTCCTTTTTAGGGAAAATAATTTTTTTAAGAAAATTTATCCCTAAATTTGCTGAAATTGTCAAATTGATCACAGATATGTTGAAGAAATACAGTGAAATCAAATGGACTGTCCAAGCTAAAGCGTTGTTTGAACGAGTTAAAAAATCTATAAGCGAAGCTCTAGTACTGGCTAGTCCTGACTATACGAAAGAATTTCAAATCTTCTCTTTCGCATCTGAGCATACTATCGCAGTTGTACTCCTGCAAAAGAACGAAGAAGGTTTCGAACAATCGATAGCATTTTTCAGCAAAAGTCTCAGAGATGACGAAACCAGATGTGACATGCTGGAAAAGAAAGCCTATGCGATGGTGAAATCTCTCAAAGATTTCAAAACATATGTATTGCACTCAAGAATAATCACCTATGTGTCAACAAGCTCTGTCAAATATATATTGGTACAACCAGACAGTGACGGTAGGAGAGGTCGATGACTAGCCAAAATTCAAGAGTTTGATCTAGAGGTTAAACCGACCAAGATGGTCAAAGGTCAAGGCCTAGTAAAATTATTAGCAGATTCGAATTTCAGAGAACTTGGGATAAACCACTTAGAATCGCATGAGTCTATTTCAGACATAGGAGAGATTGATGACCAAAACCTCGCAGTTCATATCAAAGAAAAATATTCTTCTTCCAACTGGTACCACGATATCATTTTCTATTTCCTCACTCTTTAGTTCCCGAGCGATGTGACTCCATCAAAGGCCCAAACATTAAAACTACATGTAGTTAAGTACTATATTATTAAGGGACAATTGTACTGGAAAGACCCCTTAGGTTTCTTGCTATGTTTCCTAACTGAACCTGAAACTGAGGATGTCACAAATAAATTTCACAAGGGAGTGTGCGGAGGACATCACACCTAGAGGGCCACATCCTACAATATCCTGAGAGATGGATATTATTGGCAGAAATTATTCACCGATGTGAATGCTAAAGTCAGAGCTTGCAACCCTTGCCAACTGTTCTCTGGAAAGAAAAAGCTCCATGTACTACCTTTTGTCCCATTTAAAACAGAAGCTCCTTTTCAACAATGGGGCCTGGACTTCATTGGAGAAATCCAGCCGCAATCAAGCACCCAACACAAGTGGATTCTGACTGCTACCGATTATTTCACAAAATGGGTGTAATCCATTCCAACTCGAAATGCCACAGATTCGGTAGTTATAAACTTTTTAGAGGAAAATATTCTATCTAGATTTGGTTGTCCCCAGAAAATAGTTACAGATAATGATCAAGCGTTCAAATCTATGGAAATGACAAGTTTTTGTCAGAAGTACAATATTGCATTGGGGCATTCTACATCTTATTATCCTTTGGGAAATGGGTTGGATGAATCATCCAACAAAATATTGATGAATATAGTCAAGAAAGTATTAATGGAAAATAGAAAGGCTTGGCATGTCCACCTAAAGTATGCCTTATGGGAAAACCGGATCGACACTAAGAAATCAATAGGTATGTCCCCTTTCCAAATGGTCTATGGCACCGATGTTGTTCTCAATATTAATCTAGCTCTTCCAGTAATGAAGTTGTGGCAATATGAAAACAAAAATATGAATGACGTAATGAGGAGGATAAATCAAATAATTGAGGTCCAGCAGAATAGGGCCGAAGTCGATGACAAACTTCAAAAATATCAAGATCATATGAAATCCCTTCTGAAAAAAAGGTGAAAGATAGGGAATTTATCCCTGGACATTTAGTTTTAAAATGGGATGGTAGGAAAGAATACGCGGGTAAACAAAGAAAGTTTGATCATCTCTGGTTTGGACCATTCAGAATCTCATCTACAAAAGGGAAGAATTCTTTCCTGCTAGAGAAGCTAGACGTGAAAATATTTGACACCCCTATCAATGGGCTCTATCTGAAACATTTCATGCAATAAACATGTTAGACTGTACCATTGTATATACCTGTTTGTTTTTTTTTTCTTCCACATTTTTGTTCTTTTCCGTAGGTTAGCTAAATTTTTGTTTTTAAATAAAACTAGTTTTATTTATTATTCTAGAAACAATAAAATGTCTATACTGCATATCATTCTATATTGCAAAACTCTCTGTTTATTCCCTCTTTGCAAAATTGTATTATCAGATGGCCGAAAAGGAGGTATTTGGATACAATGCTCAATTTTTAGAATATTTGTTTTCTCTCGAAACATGTGATAAATTAATAATTGCTTCGGTTGAAAATACAATGAAATTCAAGGTATGAACTTCTATATTTATTCTTTGGACCAAAATGCTGAAGAGAATATCTTATAAATTATTAATAGGGTTGTACTCATGCGAAAAATGGTCACCTGATCAAATACTAGAAAGATATAAATCTCTAATATTTCCGAATCAAATCAAAATAATACAAAGAGAAAGAAAATAGGAGTAAATAAAATTGATATTCAAGAAGTAAGCTTATGTGGAAATGGGATATTTTTCAAAACCTCTAAACTTTTCATTCTGTTTCCATCTAGCATATCTGAGAGCCTTTGTTCTATCTTGATTCAATCCCTGACATTAAATCTTCACAGAGAGAAAGACTTTTCCTTGACTCACTAAGCCTAAAAAACCATATCTTCAAAACAAGAGTGGGTGAAAATATTTATGATTCCTCTAATTTTAATTGAAAGAAAGTATGTCTAGGCTAATCCTGACTACTTTAGCACTTCTATCAGAATTGAACTGATTATTTTCGCTCAAGGAAAATCCTTGGAAAACAAAAATTCTCCCATAAGAACTTCCCTATAGGTGAAGGTGTTTTGAAGGTCAGGAGAGCATTAGTCCAGAGTAAATCAAAGTGGGTTGATAGAACTTCATTTCTAAATTATAAACAGATATCATCCCTCAAATGCTGTATACAAATTGATTTCCCCCACTTCAAAAATATTAAAATATGAGACAGATGGTGAAAGGAAATTCATAATTTGATTGCCCCCATTCTATCCAAAGAGATGATGAAAGGAAATTCATTTAAATGATTTCCCTTATCTCAACAAAGCACAAATTGAAGTGGTGAAAGGAAATTTAATGGGAGATGTAGATAACTTCACCGGGGTACTGAACAAGCTCACTGGTAGTGAAGCAATGTCTATGATATCTGCAAGGTTGGTATACATGTATATAATGTACTCTAGTATCTAGTTCTCTTTTCGTTACAAGATTTACATTCTAAACCAATAGGGGACTCCCTAAACTAAATTGTTAAATTTACTTTATCTTGATGCGAACAAGATTGAACTGAGTCTGATAGATGAGTTAATGTTGTTTTGATTATCTTAAACAAATCCGAAATCAGTTTTACGAAAAAGGAAACTTTTAATAGCCTAAACTCAGGATCAGTGAATAATTGAGTTTTTGAAAGTTTTTTGAGACACTACTGAAGTCTAATATCCTTCTGTATGATATTTCAAAGGTGTTTCCTAGAAACCCAATGATGACTCCTCT
>JASDQU010107677.1:10427-26529 GCA_032191745.1 Picea mariana | reverse complement strand
TCTCTAGAACAAGAACACCTGTCTAGAAATGAGGAAGTATAAACAACCTGGGAGAGTCTCTATATCAAGGAATCACCAACTCCATAATGGCCGAACTTCAATAGAAGTATAATCTAAGGCCAAGAGAAACAAGTACTATGGGTTCTCCACCAAAAAAGATCCTATTAAGAAACAAAGCGAGTGAGGTTGCCCAAACTAAACAAATAGTTGAAAAACAAGTTGCCCAAACTAAGAAAACAACTGAAAAACAAGTTGCCCGAGCTAAAAGAGTTGAAACCAAAGAAACACAAAATAAGAAAATAGAAAATATAGAAACACAAACTTTGGCTAGGGAATGCAAAAAAAATGGTTGAAGGTTTTAGTTTAGAAAAAAAAAAAAAAAATTAAATCCCTATGCCCCTAGTTGAGCTCGCTAAGAATCTGGTTTATAAAAAATAGATCGCTAAAATGATTAACTTCTCAAATGCGAAATTTCATGCAGATGAAATAAATTTACAGGATAAAAATCGTACAATTATGTTTTGCCCATATATTGAAAATGTCAAGGATCTTGTAGATCCTTTCTATATTACATTAACCATGCATGATCATTTACTTCATAATTGCATGCTATATTTTGGTTCCTCTCACAACTTAATGCCTAAAGTTATGATGGAAAAGTTGGGTATTGAAATCACTAGAACTTATTGAGATCTATATTATTTTGATTCTAGAAAGGTTAAGTGTCTAGGCATGATCAAGGATCTAGTAGTAAATCTTGCACAAGTTCCAGTAAAGAGAATCCTTATGGGTGTAGTTGTTGCTGACATACCTACCAAGTATGGCATGCTTTTATCCAGGTCCTGGGGTGAAAAAATCGGAGGATCACTTCAACTGGATATGACATATGCAACTATCTCGATTTTTGGTGGAAAATTTACTCAGTTGTATAAAGAGACTAGACTGGCATATAGTATAAGTGACTCTCAAAACCCTAATAATTATCCAGTCTATGTCACTGATCAAGATATAGGAAATTGTATTTTATCTTTAGACGATGATTTTGATGACTGTATAGAAGAAGAAAATAATAAATTAGAAAATGCACAAAAAAATGTAAATACCTGAAAAGGGGTTTGGAAAATGTTTTTTGATGGCGCTTCGTCCTGTGAAGGGGCAAGAGCAGGGGTGTTATTTGTTGCACTCGAAGGGGAATATGTCATTCCCTTTTCATACAGACTATAGTGGGAAATCGATTACAAAAATAATGCCTATGAATACGAGGATTTGGCTTTAGGATTGGACGCTGCTAGGAAACTAAAAATTGAAGATCTAATAGTTTATGGTGATGCAAAACTTATCATAAAGAAAATAAATCAGCAATATCAGGATCCGCGACTAAGGTCATACATGAATTGTGCCTGGGATCTAATCGAGAATTTTTTCTCTTCTTTCAAAATTCATCACATCCCAAGAATGGAAAATCAATAGGTCGATTCCTTGGCCAAAGCAGCTGGGACGTTTGTGCCTCCTACTTTCCTAAAGCTAAAGTATCATATAGAAATGAGACACAGACCATGAATCCCAAATAATGTGCAACATTAGCAGGTCTTTGAAGACGATGAGCATATTAAGCAATTTCTAGAAATGGTTGATGAATTCTTTGAGACTCATATAGACCAAGAAAATCAGAACTGTCCTATCTAGATCATGCAAGAAGATGAAGATCCTGAAAAGTTCAAAGATAAGATCGCAAATCATTGGATGTTAGTCCTCAAGAATAATTAGATACCTAGAGGTATGATACCGTTAGAAAGACTATTTGACAAAGACAACATACCCTTAAAGTCTACCCTACGACCTCATCTTGAGGAAGTTGAAGACTGTGACATAGGGACTAAAGAAGTACCTAAGATAGTTAAGCTATCTAGATACCTTCTAGCTCAGGTAAAGATTAAATATGATGAATTTCTTAAAAAATATAAATATGTATTTTCTTCGTCATACGATGATTTAAAGACTTATGATACCTCTATGATAGAACATAAAATTCCCTTGAAACATGGCATAAAAATTTTTAGACAAAAGTTGAGACAGATCAATCCTATTCTCTTGCTTGTAATAGAAGGAGAGGTCAAGAATCTACTTGACGCAAAGATTATTATTCCACTTAGATATTCTGAATGGGTATCAAATTTGGCACCTGCCAGGAAGAAAAGTGGAGAAATTAGACTTTGTGTAGATTTCAAAAATTTAAATCAGTCATCCCTGAAGGATAATTACCTGCTGCCAAACAATGTACCATGTCCTGAAAAAAGTAGTAGGATAGAATATAATTTTGATGATTGATGGTTTTCTAGGTTATAGCCAAATTTTTGTCCACGAAGATGATAAAGAAAAAAATGCATTCACCACTCCGTGGGGAACTTCCATGTATGACAAAATGCCTTTTGGTTTGATGAACACAGGGGCCACCTTCCAAAGAGAAATGGACATAGATTTCATCGGTGAGAGGGATAAGTATGTTTTTATTTCCCTGGATGATCTAACAGTCTTCTCGAATTCTGATGCAGAACATCTAGTCCATCTCAAACGAACCTTTGAAAAATGGAGAAAGTTTGGTTTGTCTCTAAACCCTAAAAAATCTCATTTTACTATGTGAGAAGGCAAGCTTCTGGGTCATATAGTTTCAAAATATGGAATTAAGGTCGACCCTAAGCGAATCGAGGTTATTGATACAATAAGAATTCCTAGAAATAAAAAATAAATCCAGTCCTTTTTAGAGAAAATAATTTTTTTAAGAAAATTTATCCCTAAATTTGCTGAAATTGTCAAATTGATCACAGATATGCTGAAGAAATACAATGAAATCAAATGGACTGTTGAAGCTAAAGCGTCATTCGAATGAGTTAAAAAATCTACAAGCAAAGCTCTAGTACTGGCTAGCCCTGACTATACTAAAGAATTTCAAATCTTCTCTTTCACATCTGAGCATACTATCGCAGTTGTACTCCTGCAAAAGAACGAAGAAGGTTTCGAACAATCGATAGCATTTTTCAGCAAAAGTCTCAGAGACGATGAAACCAGATGTGACATACTAGAAAAGAAAGCCTGTGCGATGGTGAAATATCTCAAAGCTTTCAAAACATATGTATTGCACTCAAGAATAATCACCTATGTGCCAACGAGCTCTATCAAATATATATTGGTACAACCAGACAGTGACGGTAGGAGAGGTTGATGACTAGCCAAAATTCAAGAGTTTTATCTAGAGGTTAAACCAACCAAGATGGTCAAAGGTCAAGGCCTAGTAAAATTATTAGCAGATTCAAATTTCAGAGCACTTGGGATAAACCACCTAGAATCGCATGACTCTATTTCAGGCATATGAGAGCTTGATGACCAAAACCTCGCAATTCATATCAAAGAAAAATATTCTTATTCCAACTGGTATCGGGATATCGTTTTATATTTCCTCACTCTTTAGTTCCCGAGTGATGTGACTCCATCAAAGGCCCAAACATTAAACCTACATGTAGTTAAGTACTATATTATTAAGGGACAATTGTACTGGAAAGACCCCTTAGGTTTCTTGCTATGTTGCCTAACTGAACCTGAAACCGAGGATGTCACAAATGAATTTCACAAGGGAGTGTGTGGAGGACATCACACATAGAGGGCCACATCCTACAAGATCCTGAGAGATGGATATTATTGGCCGAAATTATTCACCGATGTGAATGCTAAAGTCAGAGCTTGCAACCCTTGCCAACTGTTCTCTGGAAAGAAAAATCTCCATGTAATACCTTTTGTCCCAGTTAAAATAGAAGTTCCTTTTCAACAATGGGGCCTGGACTTCATTGGAGAAATCTAGCTGCAATCAAGTGCCCAACACAAGTGGATTCTGACTGCTACCGATTATTTCACAAAATGGGTGGAAGCCATTCCAACTCGAAATGCCACAGATTCGGTACTTATAAACTTTTTAGAGGAAAATATTCTATCTAGATTTGGTTGTCCCCAGAAAATAGTTACAGATAATGATCAAGCGTTCAAATCTATGGAAATGATAAGTTTTTGTCAGAAGTACAATATTGCATTGGGGCATTCTACATCTTATTATCCTCGGGGAAATGGGTTGGCTGAATCATCCAACAAAATATTGATGAATATAGTAAAGAAAGTATTAATGGAAAATAGAAAGGCTTGGCATGTCCACCTAAAGTATGCCTTATGGGAAAACCGGATCGACACTAAGAAATCAATAGGTATGTCCCCTTTCCAAATGGTCTATGGCACCGATGTTGTTCTCAATATTAATCTAGCTCTTCCAGTAATGAAGTTGTGGCAATATGAAAGAGAAAAGATGAATGACGTAATGAGGAGGATAAAACAAATAATTGAGGTCCAGAAGAATAGGGTCAAAGTTGATGACAAACTTCAAAAATATCAAGATCATATGAAAGCCCTTCTGACAAAAAGGTGAAAGATAGGGAATTTATCCCTGGACATTTAGTTTTAAAATGGGATGGTAGGAAAGAATATGTGGATAAACAGATAAAGTTTGATCATCTCTGGTTTGGACCATTTAGAATCTCATCTACAAAAGGGAAGAATTATTTCCTGCTAGAGAAGCTAGACGTGAAAATCTTTGACACCCCTATCAATGGGCTCTATCTAAAACATTTCATGCAATAAAAATGTTAGACCGTACCATTTTATATACCTGTTTGTTTTTTCTTTCTTCCACATTTTTGTTCTTTTTCGTAGGTTAGCTAAATTTTTGTTTTTAAATAAAACTAGTTTTATTTATTATTCTAGAAACAATAAAATGTCTATACTGCATATCATTCTATATTGCAAAACTCTTCGATTATTCCCTCTTTGCAAAATTGTATTATTAGATGGCGGAAAAGGAGGTATTGGGATACAATGCTCAATTTTTAGAATATTTGTTTTCTCTCGAAACATGTGATAAATTAATAATTGTTTCGGTTGAAAATACAATGAAATTCAAGGTATGAACTTCTATATTTATTCTTTGGACCAAAATGCTGAAGAAAATATCTTATAAATTATTAATAGGGTTGTACTCATGCAAAAAATGGTCACCTGATCAAATACTAGAAAGATATAAATCTCTAATATTTCTGAATCAAATCAAAATAATACAAAGAGAAAGAAAATAAGAATAAATAAAATTGATAATCAAGAAGTAAGCTTATGTGGAAATGGAATATTTTTCAAAACCTCTAAACTTTTCATTATGTTTCCATCTAGCATATCTGAAAGCCTTTGTTCTATCTTGATTTGCAATCCCTGACATTAAATCTTCACATAGAGAAAGACTTTTCCTTGACTCACTAAGCCTAAAATACCAGATCTTCAAAACAAGAGTGGGTGAAAATATTTATGATTCCTCTAATTTTAATTGAAAGAAAGTATGTCTAGGCTAATCCTGACTACTTTAGCCCTTCTATCAGAATTGAACTGATTATTTTTGCTCAAGGAAAATCCATGGAAAATAAAAATTCTCCCATAAGAACTTCCCTATAGGTGAAGGTGTTTTGAAGGTTAGGAGAGCATTAGTCCAGAGTAAATCAAAGTGGGTTGATAGACCTTCATTTCTAAATTATAAATAGATATCATCTCTCAAATGTTGTATACAAATTGATTGCCCCCACTTCAAAAATATTAAAATATGAGACAGATGGTGAAAGGAAATTCATAATTTGATTGCCCCCATTCTATCCAAAGAGATGATGAAAGGAAATTCATTTAAATGATTTCCCTTATCTCAACAAAGCACAAATTGAAGTGGTGAAAGGAAATTCAATGGAAGATGTAGATAACTTCACTGGGGTACTGAACAAGCTCACTGGTAGTGAAGCAATGTCTATGATATCTGCAAGGTTGGTATACATGTATATAATGTACTCTAGTAGCTAGTTCTCTTTTCGACAAGATTTACATTCTAAACCAATAGGGGACTCCCTAAACTAAATTGTTAAATTTACTTTATCTTGATGCGAACAAGATTGAACTGAGTCTGATAGATGAGTTAATGTTTTTTTGATTATCTTAAACAAATCCAAAATCAGTTTTATGAAAAAGGAAACTTTTAATAGCCTAAACTCAGGATCGGTGAATAATTGAGTTTTTGAAAGTTTTTTGAGACACTACTAAAGTCTAACATCCTTCTGTATGATATTTCAAAGGTGTTTCCCAGAAACCCAATGATGACTCCTCTAACCCAACAAAGTCACTTGGTCTACTGTTCTTCCTTGCTTCTCAGGGAAACGCGATCCCCAGATGGAGCCTATGTTGGAACACTTTTAAAACTATAAGCTTGAAGCTTTATCCTATCCTCTTTACTTTATCTCAGAGGTCGGTTTCCAAATGATAAATACATTTCATTCCTATCCTTAAGGTGCACAGAAGGTCCACCATCAATTAAATTCTCCCAATGATCAAAATTTTCCCTTTTCCCCGAGTTTATGGAGCCACCTGATTATTAAAGGGTCAAGCCATTAGAAACTACTTCAGAGTTCTATACTTCAAAGTTTCACACTTCAGGCATTTCGCCATATCGCAACTTCAAAGTCTTGATACCCAAAAGGTGTTCAAAAAATCCTATTCATCACACACGTATACCTTCCTAATATTTGACACATCACTATGGGTAGTGGCCTATCAAAAATTCAATAAAGTTAATTTGTCGATGCACGAAGTGATAAATACCTAAAAACTAAAACCCGATTAAAATTTAAATGGTAACCTCMCGCATWTGGAGTTTGGATATTCTCTATTCCTCATACTCTAAATTCATGAAGTTCGAACTCCTGAAATACCTTAAACACTAAGAAGGATTAATTAAAATTAAAGATAATTATCCGACGATTAATTGCTTTGTGATTTTGAGTTTCGGGAATCCTATCTCGAGATATAATCAAATATCTCGAAGTCCGAAAACCCCAAATGACTTAAAGTTAAATACGATTAGTTAATAGGTTAAATACTATTATCTCGTGATTAATTTTTTGCTAAATCGTAGCTTGGGTAAATTCAAATTTTATTCATCCAACCTCCCGATCACAAACCGCCAAACATTAATGGCATTCATAATGGATCTACGATAATGATTTCGAATAAGATACACTTAAGATAATGATTTCGAATAAGATACACTTATTCATAACGTAAAGTGAATACATCGTCAGTAAAAGTATTCGTGAAATCGATACACTTAAGGTGAATAAAAATATTGGAGTTTGAATTGCAATTTGCATTTCTCACGGAGCAACAAGTTTTAGAAAGATAACAAATTTACACGTTTCCTTGTAACAGGTATCATAGTCCTGAACTTACTACTATCATGGCTCCACGAAAAATAGCTAAAGAGGCTGGTGAAAGCTCGAACCCAAACACAGATGTCCTCTTAGACACCTCACCAAGAGTTGTAGATACCATAAAAACCTGGACGAAGGTTTTTGACATCCTACAATATGAGTTGATAAACTTCCCAGATGAATCAGGCAACGATGTGACCGAAACCCAAGCGATGAAGCTCAGGGATATAGCTATATCAGAGCTGCACAAAATATCCACATGACCAAGACTCATGTGATACAACGACATGATCATATGGGCTGTGGAGAACATGGACATTGCAACCAGGAGCATTTGCATTTCACAGAAAGTGGTTGTCGGGTCTTTCCAACTAGATCATATTCGGGAAATATATAAGTTATACCCAGTTTTCAAATGCATTTACAATGCCTCTTTCCTAATGGAGTTCAACAAAGTAGAATACACGCCATATGGAAAGAACTACCCTAACTTGATCAAGGACTGGTGGGGGCACCCTGAGAAATTCAGAGAAAACACCCATGGTATATATTCCATAGCAACATTAGACACCCATATGATAGATGTCGCTTTGATGTTATGTATAATTTTTGGGAGGAAGGAATCTGCTCATTTCTTGTTGCCATGGGTACCATTCATGCACAAAGTAGCAGAAGGTTATTATTTTGACTGGGCTAAAATGTTATCAGACAATTTGGCCAAGGAGATCACAGAGTATCAGTCATTGAAGGCCAAAGGGAAATATGCCCCTTTCTACATGTTGGCATACATTATGGATTCCATTTTTTTATGATGTCGTTCCCTTTGATGAGCTAGAGTTGGACTCCAACCAACATTGAACCCATACATTTCTATCACTCCAAGTTGTGGGAGGATAAATCAAAATATTTCTTCTATGAAATCTGCAACTATGTGGTGGTGCCGATACATATCCTTCTCTACGGTTGCCTGCCTCCCAGGATTTCATACAAGATCATGGACAACCTGGGAAAATGGAAGACTGGTATATTGAGGAACATTTCTCGTACATCAGGGTTTTTGGGTGTTCAGCTCCCCCACATGCTTTACCAAATTTCCTACCAGATCGGTTGGTCTATTGAGAGGTAGCATATCAAACTGTGATGGGAGGAATCAGTAAAGAATTAAAAGAAGCATAGAAAAAGGTATGGCCAACCTTCCCTTTGCATGTTGGTATGTTCTCATTGTTATATTTTGGCCACTCGAAAGTGGAGGTCATAGCCTTAGAAGACATTAAGCTAGTTAATATTGAGTTCAAGAAGCATGATCCCCAAAAGATCATGGGAAACCACCTATATCTATACAATAAAAAGAGATAAAAGCATGAATATTCCCCACAGGATGAGATATTCCAGGGATTAAAGGCATACCAAAAAGTGTTGAGCAGAGTCCAAACTTTGGCTCCATATCAATTAGCCAAGTTCTGCAATTTCCAAAAACACAGAAGAAATAGTTTGCCTAAAGTCTTACAGGGAGAAACTCAGACACCTCCATCTACACAGGAAGTTGTGACTCAAGGTTTAGAAATAGGAGGTTCTAGTGAACAGGATGCTCAAGGAAATCTGAAGAAAACTAAAGTTTTAACACAGAAGGGGGATACTACATTATAAAATCCACCAGGAGATCAGGCAAAAGCTCAATTCAAAGCTTTGATAAGAAAGGGAAAGGATACATCACCGTCCACACCAAACAAATCATATACCAACATAGCAGGGCAGCAATCGTCCACTGATATAAGTATCCCTATCAAGTCATTAACACCCTTACAGTCAAGCCAAGGAAATCAGAATGTCGAAGTCTTATTTATAGAATACCTTACTCCTATTGCCGCAAGAGAAATGCCTCCCTCATAATTGTTTTTCAACAAGAAGAGGAGGGTCATAGTTAAAAGAGAGACGGATCAAAAGGAAAATGAAACAGTCAAAATACACAGAGTGTTGTATGATGGACAGACCTTAGATGAGACAAAATTCACTATGGAAATGGTCAGCTCATTGGGAGCTTTTTCCACGACAAATCAGTGTTCAGTAGGGAATCTAGCGGAGCAGTTGAAACAAAGAAATGTGTTATTAATATAGTTGCAGGACCAGATGATAATTGTGGAAAGAGATGTGAGAAATCAAATGAATAAGGATTTTGAATGGATCAGATCCTGTGACAGACAGGAAATTCAACAACTCAAAACTAGCCTTTATGAAAATTCACAAGCCAATAGAGAATTAGCCACTCAACAAGAATAATTGATCAAATAACCTCATTCTAAGATATATTTATCTGAAGTTACAACAATGGAGATGAAATCTTTCCAATATTAGGCATTGGAGGTGCACAAGAAGCTGAAATTTTCCTAGTAAAACCTTTTTTCAAAACTGGAAATTGTTCAAAGGTTGAATTGGGTGGAAAACCTTTATCTAAATAAAATTTACATTAAGGAGAGGGAATCCATTTCAACTCAAGCTATGTTCCAGGAGGCCATTTTAAAAGCAGCAAAGGATGAAGTAGCAAAGGTCCCTCAATTGTCTCTTTCCAAGAAAACGTGAGGCGATATAATATTGAAGACCTAGGACAGAAATTTGGTTGAAAGCAAAAGATTAGCTTAGGAAGTAAATAAAGCTTGTGAAGAATCATTGTCTTCACTCGACAAAGGGTTACTGGACGTTGAAATAGATAGTATCTCTAAGGCCCTGGGGCAGATTGACATAGCGAAAAATCAACTCAATTCCAAGACAAGCATAAAATAAGCCCGAACAACTATCCATCAATTGAAACAAATCAACCTTATCCAAATTAACAAGTGGAGAGTAAATCGCAATCTGCAACTACAAGATATATCTCTAGAAACAAGGAAAATACAGGATATGTTTCCTCATATAGAAAAGAAGCTATATATTTTCGAGGCAAATGACACAACAGAGACTTCCAAGTTAGTAGTGCAGTTAGTAAGAAGATGTATCCAATGTGTCGAACATGGGAAATCCAACACATCTGTAAAAAAATGAGACAAGAGGAACATACTATTCACACGAGTCATAATCAAATGCTAGTTATTTCCAAGATGGAGGATATGAAGAGGAAACGTCCCTACATGCATGAGAAGAGATAGAGTAGATGTAGATGCAACCTTTCAGTTTTATATGTTGTAATATTTGATACTTTCTATGAGAAGTCCAACCATTTCAGGTTGAGGCCATTTTGTATAAATACCCAAATCATGTGGATATAGCTATATCAGAGCTTCACAAAATATCCACATGACCAAGACTCATGTGATACAACTACATGATCATATGGGCTCTGGAGAACATGGACATTGCAACCAGGAGCATTTGCATTTCACAGAAAGTGGTTGTCGGGTCTTTCCAACTAGAGCATATTCGGGTAATATATAAGTTATACCCAGTTTTCAAATGCATTTACAATGCCGCTTTCCTAATGGAGTTCAACAAAGTAGAATGCACGCAATATGGAAAGAAATACCCTAACTTGATCAAGGACTGGTGGGGGCACCCTGAGAAATTCAGAGCAAACACCCATGGTATATATTCCATAACAACATTAGACACCCATATGATATATGTTGCTTTGATGTTATGTAGAATTTTTGGGAGGAAGGAATCTACTCATTTATTGTTGCCATGGGTACCAGTCATGCACAAAGTAGTAGAAGGTTATTATTTTGACTGGGCTAAAATGTTATCAGACAATTTGGCCAAGGAGATCACAGAGTATCAGTCATTGAAGGCCAAAGGGAAATATGCCCCTTTCTACATGTTGGCATGCATTATGGATTCCATTTGTTTTATGATGTCGTTCCCTTTGATGATCTAGAGTTGGACTCCAACCAACATTGAACCCATACATTTCTATCACTCCAAGTTGTGGGAGGATAAATCAAAATATTTCTTCTATGAAATCTGCAACTATGTGGTGGTGTCGATACATATCCCTCTCTACGGTTGCCTGCCTCCCAGGATTTCAGACAAGATCATGGAAAACCTGGGAAAATGGAAGACTGGTATATTGAGGAACATTTCTCGTACATCAGGGTTTTTGGGTGTTCATCTCCCCCACATGCTTTACCAAATTTCCTACCAGATCAGTTGGTCTGTCGAGAGGTAGCATATCAAACTGTGATGGGAGGAATTAGTAAAGAATTAAAAGAAGCATAGAAAAAGGTATGCCCAACCTTCCCTTTGCATGTTGGTATGTTCTCATTGTTATATTTTGGCCACTCGAATGTGGAGGTCATAGCCTTAGAAGACATTAAGCTAGTTAATATTGAGTTCAAGAAGCATGATCCCCAAAAGATCATGGGAAACCACCTATATCTATACAATACAAAGAGATACAAGCATGAATATTCCCCACAGAATGAGATATTCCAGGGATTAAAGGCATACCAGGAAGTGTTGAGCAGAGTCCAAACTTTGGCTCCATATCAATTAGCCAAGTTCTGCAATTTCCAAAAACACAGAAGAAATAGTTTGCCTAAAGTCTTACAGGGAGAAACTCAGACACCTCCATCTACAAAGGAAGTTGTGACTCAAGGTTTAGAAATAGGAGGTTCTAGTGAATAGGATGCTCAAGGAAATCTGAAGAAAACTAAAGTTTTAATGCAGAAGGGGGATACTGCATTATAAAATCCACCAGGAGATCAGGCAAAAGCTCAATTCAAAGCTTTGATAAGAAAGGGAAAGGATACATCACCATCCACACCAAACAAATCATCCACCAACATAGCAGGGTAGCAATCGTCAACTGATATAAGTATCCCTATCAAGTCATTAACACCCTTACAGTCAAGCCAAGGAAATCAGAATGTTGAAGTCTTATTTATAGAATACCTTACTCCTATTGCCGCAAGAGAAATGCCTCCCTCATACTTATTTTTCAACAAGAAGAGGAGGGTCATAGTTAAAAGAGAGACGCATCAAAAGGACAATGAAACAGTCAAAAGACACAGAGTGTTGTATGATGGATAGACCTTAGATGAGACAAAATTCACTATGGAAATGGTCAGCTCATTGGGAGCTTTTGCCACGACAAATCAGTGTTCAGTAGGGAATCTAACGGAGCAGTTGAAACAAAGAAATGTGTTAGTAATATAGTTGTAGGACCAGATGATAATTGTGGAAAGAGATGTGAGAAATCAAATGAATAAGGATTTTGAATGGATCAGATCCTGTGACAGACAGGAAATTCAACAACTCAAAACTAGCCTTTATGAAAATTCACAGGCCAATAGAGAATTAGCCACTCAACAAGAATAATTGATCAAATAAATTCATTTTAAGATATATTTAGCTGAAGTTACAACAATGGAGATGGAATCTTTCCAATATTACGCATTGGAGGTGCACAAGAAGCTGAAATTTTCCCAGTAAAACCTTTTTTCAAAACTGGAAATTGTTCAAAGGTTTTATCGGGTGGCAAACCTTTATCTAAATAACATTTACATTAAGGAGAGGGAATCCATTTCAACTCAAGCTATGTTCCAGGAGGCCATTTTAAAAGAAGCAAAGGATGAAGTAGCAAAGGTCCCTCAATTGTCTCTTTCCAAGAAAATGCGAGGCGATATAATCTTGAAGACCTAGGACGGAAATTTGGTTGAAAGCAAAAGATTAGCTTAGGAAGTAAATAAAGCTTGTGAAGAATCATTGTCTTCACTCGACAAAGGGTTACTGGACGTTGAAATAGATAGTATCTTTGAGGCCCTGGGGCAGATTGACATAGCGAAAAATCAACTCAATTCCAAGACAAGCATAAAATAAGCCCGAACAACTATCCATCAATTGAAACAAATCAACCTTATCCAAATTAACAAGTGGAGAGTAAATCACAGTCTGCAACTACAAGATATATCTCTGGAAATAAGGAAAATACAGGATATGTTTCCTCCTATAGAAAAGAAGCTATATATTTTTTAGGCAAATGACACAACAGAGACTTCCAGGTTAGTAGTGCAGTTAGTAAGAAGATGTATCCAATGTGTCGAACATGGGAAATCCAAAACATCTGTAAAAAAATGAGACAAGGAGAACATACTATTCACACGATTCATAATCAAATGCTAGTTGTTTCCAAGATGGAGGATATGAAGAGGAAACGTCCCTACATGCATGAGAAGAGATAGAGGAGATGTAGATGCAACCTTTCAATTTTATATGTTGTAATATTTGATACTTTCTATGAGAAGTCCAACCATTTCAGGTTGAGGTCATTTTGTATAAATACCCAAATCAAACACTTATTTCTGGCTTCTTCTTGTCGATTGTAATAGAGAAGACTCTCCTTATAGAGTATTAATACAACTATAGACAAAGTTTCCAAGTTTCGTTCAAATCTAGGTTATGTGTTCCTTTTCCTTCCATTTCTCATTTTCTTTATGTATTCTTGAATAAATGTTGATTCCAATTTAGTACTACAACTATTGAAATCTTATTGTATCAGTGATTTATTTAGTAAGTATATTTTCCTCTGTAATTATTGTGAGTAATACAAGACCTGCTTGTTGTGTGGATTATTGTATGTTTATGCTTTATTCAAGGTTATACTAATCTATTTCCATCTACTACAATAAAGTGGGACTCTTTTGTAATTGAATCCCTGCTTTGTTTCATAGTTTTTTTTTATTTTGTTTCACTTCATTTACTATTTCGATTTTGACTCAGATATGAAATACAACCTCTAGTTGTTACATGGTTAATTTCATTAAGGATTTTTTCTCACATAAATAAGGTAGGAAAAGCATTTTAAAAACACTCTCTCAAACATTTTCCTGATGCCTGAAATTATACTTTGAGCCTTAAGTTTAATCTCAGGACCAACATAGATCATTTGAGGAAGAATCTTATGTAAAGTAATCTGAAGTTTTTGAGGTATACCAAAAAGAGACCCATGTATGCAGATATAAGAAGACATTGTGTGGATTCAAACAAACTGATGCAGAATATCTCATATACAACAAAAGCGTGGTGAAAACTTTTTATGACAAAGATATCAGAATAGTTACTCAGAAGTATGGGATGATGGATTGCTAATCTATGGAAAACTCTCATGATGTCAGAAGAAGTGTTGCTTGGATATGTTTCAGTTTGAGCCTTGCCACGATGTCATGAGCTAGCAGGAAACATAAGTGATGAATTCAACCATGATATATATTGTAATGATCAGAGATAAATTAAGCATTTAGAGAAAACCAAAGTTTCATAATAGACCAAACTACATTGAGATCAAGCATTACATTCTTCATGATGAAGTCCATAAAAGAGAAGTGATTCTCCAATATATCTCCACAAGATGAAAATATAGCAGATATTCTGGTAAAACCTCTGTCCAAGATGAAAATTTTGCAAGATGGGTTCGTGGAGATGACTTCCTTATTGAAAAAGGAAGAGATTACTCCAAAGTTGGGAGGGAGCTATGATGTCTTATTGATTTATGGACATTCATTTTTCGGTTCGAAAAATGGTCCAAGATGAGCAATTCCTTTCCAGTTCAGAAAGTGGTTTGAGATTTCTGACGAACAAGAATTTTCTAGTTCAGAAATGGTCCATATTAGATTGTCATTTTCGTAATAAAAATGGTTTGATAGATTGTTGATGTACCATAGACATTGATTCCTCTTGTGGCAAGTGTGGGGGAATGGTATAGGAAAATCATTCTTCTTCGCAGTCAATCTGAGTAGTGATCAAGTAGAATGGTCTACCTCGCCGAGAAGTCATTCTTTCGAAGTTCACAGTTGTAATCAATTTCAAAGAATGGTCCATTTTGGAGGTTGGTGCAGAACAATCATTTCCATTAGGAAATGGTCCGGACAATCATTCCCTAGGGCAGACTCATTCTATTCAGGTTGCACTGTGTTTAGTGCAAAAATAATGGCCTAGTTAGGTGAATGGTCTAGGTTCAACAATCAGGGACATGAATTCCCTAGGGAAGACTCATTCTCTCCAGGTTGCACTATGACTAGTGTCGGAGGAATGGCCCAGTTAGGTGAATGGTCCAGGCTCATAAATCAGGGACAATTATTCTTCTATGCTTGATAATAATAGTCCAGATATCCCATTGATGATGTTTTACTTTCTGAGGGAAGATGCTCTTCTAGATCTCACAGATGTGAGTGGAAGAATGGCCCAGTTGACTCAGTTTACATCATGATATTGTTTTTTGTATAGGTTGATATCAGATGATATGATTGCTATAAAGATTGTATGTCTATGGAAAGTATATTTATGCTACTTTGGTGGATGTGTTCCACTATTTGTGACTATGTGTCACTGATTAATTAGTCGTGTGCTACTTGGTGTGGTAGTGTACCACTAGATAGTAGGTATGTACTACTATGGATAGACACAATTGTGTTCTATTGAATAACATTGTTTTGATTGTCGTTTAGACAATCAATAGTGTTGAAAATGATTATCATCTAGATGGATAGTCAGTGTGCTAGTGGATAGACATTCTCTAGGCAGAAAGTGGTCCAAGACATTGATTCTTATAAGATGTATGTAGAAGAATAGTCCTTGTAGCCCATGGTGTGGCTTCCAACATCTGTTGAAATAGTTATTCTTCTAGGACATATGTCCGGATTAAAAGAATGGTTCTTGCATCACTCTATAGAGTGAATGACTTATTCATTATCATGCTTGATTACTCAGATAGAGTATGGCTTCGAGAGATGATATAGTTGATGCTATCAGATGATATTGATAATGATGAGGGTGCTCATGATCTAATC
>JASDQU010107676.1:227075-257186 GCA_032191745.1 Picea mariana | reverse complement strand
CAGTTGCATGGAAGTAGATCTTGTCTATTTTAATTTGTTTATGTTTCTGTCCCCAAGGGTTAGGTATTCAAGGGTTCTACAGACAAGGGTTTTCCCTATGCTATAGCTCTCTGATATACATGAGGGGTCCAACAATAGTACTTGGTCCAATATCTCAGGGAACTAACTAAGGAGGATAGGCCGTACCCTTATCCGTACTACCCGACTACCCAGGTACTAGAGAGTATCTTCCCAAGTGTTGTTCTCGATGACACTATAACAGTCAGGCGACCGATCGATTTATCTAAAGAGGGGTTCAGGTAATATAGGATGATCCGTACATAGGTGTTGTCTGATGCGCTACCACTCAAAGGGGTACCAACAGGGGTTACAAGGGTGGCCAACATATGTCCGCTTAAGTACCACTTGTATTTCCTGCGTGTATGAATCCCTCAACCATGGGTTTATGCACGTAACGACAGATCTTTGTGGCTTAAAGACGTCGGACTACATCTCTACCCTGAAAGAAAAAAAATAAATTAACCCACACTTTCTGCTGAGGAAAGTGATCTGATACCACTTGCAATATGCCAGATATAAAATGTATGCAGAACATAAATAAAATGCTAGAAATGGCAGAATAACAACAATATAACTAGAACATTCACCACAATAACACTGAAATGATATGAGAACAATAACATAAATAACACTTTGAATTTGAAAGCAATGTTCACAAGCCTCTTCGAGGGGGAAACCTCCATTTGAGCAGAGCTCTATTACAATAATATCCAAGCTAGGGTTCTCATACCCTCGACTCCTATTTATACTAAAAAGAAGCATCTAGAGGAAGATCCTTCTAGAAGCGAAATCTTCTATTAGGTCTTCTTACATCCGCCTTATTCTATTTTATTGAAAGGCCTTATTAATATTGACCTTTATTACATCCGAATATATTGTTCTACCTATGTGCAGGTTAGGAGCCTAACAATCTACTAGAAATATGAGGAACCAAAACAATTATGTTATGTCTCGTAGAAGTGAGCCTGGTAGCCTAGACCTCAATATATGATCCAAGATCAATCTCAATATTTCAATTCATATTGGACTAACCCTTCCATACAATATGATTGTCAACCATGGGGTATTCCAACACAACAGTGGTTGGTTCTTCCTCCTCCAAAATAATTATGGCAACAAGGATGGAGAAACCCCATTGTAGGAGGACCTCAATGACCTATCACACAACCACCCATACGACTTCTTCCTCCTACCCAGATGTAAGCATTCACATCCATCCCTCCTGAACCAAAAATACCTACACAACCCATCCCTAACCCTAATAATGGAAGGCAAATCAAACTGGTGCAAGTTATCGGACTTTCAACCTACCCGACCTATTCCATATCTTCCTTGTAATTCAATGATATCCACCTCTAATCCGGGAAGACACTAACTAAGGACAAACCTCACATTCACATTAAATATTTACATGAGGATGCCCCAAAGGAAGAATCATAATAAAAACAATCTTAGGAACCTTCAAAAGCTGACAATGACCACCTTGAACTTCAAGACCCACCCTACCTTGAAAGGCTAAACTGAGAGAAACCATTTACACATCCCGAGTTTGATTTCTTAGGAGAACTAAAAAATGTGTGTGTCAAAATATCGCTATTTTAAGTAATTAAGGATGTACCTATTTATTCAAAAGCAGTACGAAAACTTTGTTTGAGGAAACCCGATAGGAAACGAAAGGATCCCCAAACTATTCATGTCATGGGAAAACTTTCATATTTAATGATGGGGGAGTTCTCACAGCTAAATACTCTGACCCCGACAATCCAGTCGTTGATGTGCAAATAAACAATACACTGATTTATAACACATTAATTGACCTCGGGGATTCCATAAATGTTATGACACACAAAACCATGAAATCCTTAGGTCTTACAAGCCTTAGGGAAACTCCATCCTTGCTTCAACTCACTGAAAGATCAATCATTATACCAGAGGGCATATTAGAAGATGTAGTGATCTCTATGGATTTGTGGGTATATCCTGCTGATTTCATGGTCCTACAACCCAAAACCTCTCAAGGTGAGTATTCTCTCATCTTGGGAAGGCCTTGGTTGGTCACTGGCGATTCCTACATCAGTTTTAGGTTAGGAAACATGACCGTCTCCCATGGGGCATCCACAAAACAACTAACCCTCTACCCTCCCGCTAAACCCAACATAGACTTAGAAACACCGCTTTGGGTTGACGAAGAATAGAGTGATGAAGAAGGGGAAGCCCATCAAGTCCTCTCCATAGATCAATACTTAGCCATAAGAGATAAAATAGAGGACGATGAAATCAACTATTTTATAGCCTCTTCCTCTTCCTAAAGAAACATACATATTCTTGACATATAGGTTAGGCAACATGACCATCTCCCACGAGACATCCACAAAAAAACTAACCCTCTACCCTCCCGCTAAACCCAACATAGACTTAGAAACACCACTTTGGGTTAACCAAGAAGAGTGTGATGAAGAATGGGAAGCCCATAAATTCCTCTCCATAGATCAATACTTAGCCATAAGTGATCTGAACCCATGGGTGATTAGTTTCCAATAATTGATTGATTTTGTCACTCCTTCAAAGGGTCAACTATAGATTGTTTTACTTGAGTGATTTGCAATTAAAGGTAAAGTTGAAGTCGTATAGGCTTGAATCCAAAGTGAATAAAACCTCTTTAGTTTTCCTTATGTGTTATATACCATGCTTGCATTTAATATTCTATGTGCGGAAATTTATGGAAAAGCAACATAAGAACATAATACACATAATGGAAATGACACTTCCCTTGATAACAGAGTTCACCCGACGTGGGCTACGTGGTCATGCTCCAAATACTGACCGCTTTATTCTCCTCGGTGTAATTATGTCTCTCCTTTACAAGTTGTAAGGCCAAAGTCCCTTTTTGGTGACGACAACAAGAGATCGGAATGCGATCATGAATGTATACAAGATTCACAAGTTCTCATGCTCATGAGGCATCCATGATGCTGACATGGACATCATTGCCACATACTCAATACATAAAAATAGGAATAATAAAAGATGATCCCCATCATCATGGAGCCATCAAGTGCCTTAGATTTGCTTCTCAGGTCCAAGCATAAATATGAAGCCCATACAAAGATCCCGCAACCACGAGATTTAGAACTTCTTCATTGGCCACTTATCATACAAATGCCACAATTTCTCTATCACATATAACTGATTGTTTTTATGTGGAAAAAGAGAAGAAAATAATAGATAGAAGGAATAAGCTGATCTTGTTGCCTTGCTGCATCCTCTCCATTCTCCTTCAGACCTGTACCACGCATGCTATTCTACAATATTTAATGACAAAACAACATAATGAAAATCATGCTTACATTGGCTTCTCTAGAACTTAGCTTGTTGATCTGAAGCTCTGTTGCAAAAACATACCTCGCCATTGGATTCACATCACCGAATTACCTAAAAATGACTATCAAATCATCCCGATCAGACACAGGCACTTTTAGGCCTCCTATGGACCTCTTCCTTGATTTACATGCAAGCCTGTGCAATTAATGCACTACCATCTACATAGAAAAACGTGCCCGATATGAACCTGGGATGACTGGCGTAGTCCTCCTTTCCCCATGCATTGGCAAAATGTGTTTTTAAATAATAACTTGGGTTGATGTCCCAACAAAGGCCGTTGGTCTAGTGGTTATCGAAGGCTATGTTAAGGCGTAAGTTGTTGGGGGAGGTCCCGGGGTTGAACCCACAGGCCTCCTTTTTGGTGCATCTGTTAAAACCATTCCCCCATTTAAAAACTCTGCTAGATTTATCGGATCATTGTCAGATATGGTGGACTCGCCGCCAAGTTTGGCGGACTAGATGAAAGCACCATTAATTTTAGCGGAAGGGTTGGCTGTCGTATTATGTTTGGCGGTGGGTCTAATTTTGGTGGAACCGCTAGATATAGTGGGACCTCCACTAGATTTGGCGAGGTCCACTATTATATATATATATATTGTAAATTCGGTCACATGCCCTCATTGGGCATTTTGGGGGTGCCATGTGGTGCTCTCTGATTGGGCCATGTGGCACCCAACTATTGGCCCACTGTTGTCTAGTCATCTGCCATGCAGCTGCTAACTGTACCTACCATGTCAGCTGCCACATCATCTATACAGACTACCATGTCATCTATACAGATTGCCAAGTCATCATGTACAGCCTGTACGAACTTCCACGTCAGCCTGTACGGACTGCCACGTGGAACAATCTGATTGGTCCACGGATCGCCCTGAAAATGCCAAAACTGAGTGACACATGGAATCCTTTGGTGCTGCCACATCATCATGATGACGTCAATATGAAATGTGTCACCTTTTTGCTTCTGTCACGTGTGCAATACGGATGATGATTTCATTTTTACGGATGCTGACTCATCCCTTTCTAACTGGGCTAGGTTGACCAAAATTTGACCTCAAATATCTTTCAATCCATAACTATTTTTGATGGGCCGTTTGAGCTGTTGGAAATCTTGCGACGCGCTCTTTGTGATCATGTCATTTTACAGAGTTTTGAGAACTTTTATTTTTTCCCTTTGTCTTCCTACTGAGGCCATTATGAGCCTCTTGGGACACTTCTGAAACTTCTGTGATGTTCCCTAGATCCATCTAGATCACTCCTCCCAATTGAAAGGAGTTTTGGTCCCCAAAAGTCTTTAAATTATAAGTTTCATGTCCATTGGACTTACAATAAGAAACCCATACCCAAACTACCTCACAAGGCCTAACAATATCAACATGTGCCAGAAAATAAGTGATCAACAATTATCACTTTTACATAATACCCTTCTATGGGGTCTGAATTGCAACATGAGATTTACAAAGATGGCCACTATCAACTAAATCAAGGATTTTCCCCATTTGTTCAACCATTATGGCGAGCATATCCTCTTTACCGAGTTGTCGTTTCTCTGGTAGTTGGTCTTCTCCATGTGGCATATTTCCCTGCAGCACTGCCTGACTGGCTGTCTCCCTCGAAGGTGTCTACCTAGTATTCTTGTTCTTATTTGGACGTATATATAGATGTAAGGCCCAACAAGTGGCCTCATCATTCCCATCTCTGCTACAATGGTTGCAGTGTCCCTTCTCCTTCAGAGGTGCATTTCCCCTGCTCTTTTCCATGTGTGGAAAGCAATCTTCCATCCTCATCCTTCTCCTAGTTACCATAACCTTCCTGCACAAGGATTTTCTCTTCCAACACTAGGACACTACGTGGTTATTCAATCCACAAAAAGTGCATGGTCTTTGATGCCAAAAACTTTGTTTTATATGATTAACATGCTTATAATCAAATGACATTTTAGAGTTTCAAGATTTCTTATACCTCGGTGAGTGTCCTTTGGATTCATATTGGAAAGAAGAGTTGGTATCAACTCTTTCATTGTGATTCTCATCTCTCCCTGGAGATGTCTTGAATCCTCGGTCATGAGAAGCTGTGATTTCAGCCTGCACTGAATCAATTTCATCTCCTGATGAATTGTTGACGTCTGGATTCTCAGTGACTATCCTGGGGTCTTCTTCCCGAATGTTTTTGGAGATTTCTCCAACATCCTTTGGGACATATCCTATCCCATCATATAGAGGCCAAACCACTACCTCAATGGGATCCATAATACCTTGGCCATTGGTTCCAAGGCCTCCTCCTTCGTATCCCATTTTTCTCATCGACTTTAAGCCGATGCAAGAAGCATGTTGTTCAAGGATTTCAAAAGAATCATCAACATTAATCAAGAAAGGAACTACACATGGTTTATTTACCTCCACCTCATACTAAGACTCTTGGTCTGCTTCTTGAGATGTCTGTTTTTTCCTGGTGAGAAGGATAAATGGAAGATGATTCTAGGAATTCTCCTTGGTTTCTGGATTCTTGTAGGTCATGTTCATTTGTTTGACAAGGTGTGCATGCATTTTCACTGTCATGCTCTCTCTCATAACTGGTGAATTTTCCATGGTCACAAGATGGTCTCATCACCATCTCATTTGTAGATCCTTCCCCTGTCTGCATCTTCATGGCTTGCAACTGCTCTTGCAACCTTTGGTTCTCTTCTTGTGCAACATGCAACAATGTCTTCAATCCAACATTCTCTGCTTGAAGCATTTGGTTGAGCTCTTGAAGCTCATCGAACCATGACTGTTTTGATGACCTTGACATCCTTATCTTCAACACCTGCAATCGGTATCAAGCCTGCTCTGATACCACATGATTCGAACCCGGGGGTGATTAGTTTCCAATAATTGATTGATTTTGTCGCTCCTTCAAAGGGTCAACTATAGATCGTTTTACTTGAGCGATTTGCAATTAAAGGTAAAGTTGAAGTCTTATAGGCTTGAATCCAAAGTGAATAAAACCTCTTTAGTTTTCCTTATGTGTTATATGTCATTCTTGCATTTAATATTCTATGTGCATAAATTTATGGAAAAGCAACATAAGAACATAATACACATAATGGATATGAAACTTCCCTTGATAACGGAGTTCACCCGATGTGGGCTATGTCTCCAGGTCATGCTCCAAATACCGACCACTTTATTCTCCTCTCTCTAATGATCTCTCTCCTTTACAAGTTGTAAGGCCAAAGTCCCTTTTTGGTGATGACAACAAGAGATCAGAATGTAATCAGGAATGTATACAAGCTTCACAAGTTCTCATGCTCATGAAGCATCCATGATGGTGACATGGACATCATTCCCACATACTCAATACATAAAAAGAGAAAGAATAAAGTATGATCCCCATCATCATGGAGCCATCAAGTGCCTTAGATATGCTGCTCAGATCCAAGTATAAATACGCAACCCATACAAAGATCCCGCAACCACGAGATTTATAACTGCTTCATTGGCCACTTATCATACAAGTGCCACAATTTCTTTGTCACATATTCGTTTGATGTGGAAGAAGAGAAGAAAAGAATAAATAGAAGGAATAATATGATCTTTCTACCTTGCTGCAACCTCTCCATGCTCCTTCAGACCTGTAACACGTATGCTATGTTGCAATATTTAATGACAAAACAACATAATGAAAAACATGCTTACATTGTCTTCTCTAGAACTTATCTTGCTGATCTAAAGCTTTGCTGCAAAAACATACCTCACTATTGGATTCGCATCACCAAATTACCTAAAAATGACTGTCAAATCATCCCCATCGGACACAGGCACTTTCAGGCCTCCTCTGGACCTCTGCCTCGATTTACGTGCAAGCCTGTGAAATTAATGCACTTTCATCTGCATAGAAAGGCATGCCTGGTATGGACCTAGGTGGATTGGCCCTCTCCTCCTTTCCTCGTGCATTGGAAAAATGATTTTTTAAATAATAACTTGGGCAGATGTCCCAACAAAGGCCATTGGCCTAGTGGTTATCGAAGGCTATGTTAAGGTGTAAGCTGTTGGGGGAGGTCCCGGGGTTGAACCCGTAGGCCTCCCTTTTGGAGCATTTGTTACAACTGTTCCCCCATTTAAAAACTCTACCAGATTTATCGGACCGCTGCTAGATATGGTGGACTCCCCGCCAAGTTTGGCGGATTGGACATAACCACCATTAATTTTAGCGGAAGGGTTGGTTGTCGTATTTTGTTTGGCGATGGGTCTAATTTTTGTGGAACCGCCAGATATAGCGAGACCTATGCCAGATTTGGTGGGGTCCTCTATTATATATATATATTTTTAAATTCGGTCACATGCCCTCATTGGGCATTTTGAGGGTGCCATGTGGCACCCTCTGATTGGGCCACATGGAACCCAACTATTGGCCCACTGTTGTCCAGTCACCTACCACATCATATGTATGGACTGCCACATCATCTGTATGGACTTCCATGTTAGCCTGTACGGACTTCCATGTTAGCCTGTACAGACTGCCATGTCAGCCTGTACGGACTGCCACATGGCATGACCCGATTGGTCCATGGATCACCCAAAAAATGCCAAAACTGAGTGACACCTGGCAGCCTCTGGCGCTACCACGTCATCATGATGATGTCAACATGACACATGTCTCCTTTCTTCTCCTACCACGTGTGCAGTATGGATGCTGTCATCATTCGTACGAATGCTGACGTTATCAGTACAAATGTTGACTCATCCCTTGCTGAATGGGCTAGGTTGACTAAACTTTGACCACAAATATATTTCAATCCATAACTTAGTTTGACAAGTTGTTTGCGCCGTTGGAAATCTTGTGACGTGCTCTTCGCGATCATGTCATTTTTACTGAGTTTTGGGAACTTTGAATTTTTCCCTTTCTATGCCCGTTGAGGCCATTATGAGCCTCCTGGGACACTTCTGAAAATTCTTTGATGTTCCCTAGATCCATCCGGATCAATAAAATCTCTTCCTCTTCTTCAATAAATCAACTATTTTATAGCCTCTTCCTCTTCCTCAAGAAATACACATATTCTCGAACATGTTATGCAACCAGAAACTTAGGTTTCTTTAGCCTCAACAAACATCTATCCCATCGAACATGAATCCACACCAGAAAAAGATCAAGGATCCCTTATAGAAACCATAGAAATTAGCCCAGGGAAAACCTTGAAAATCAACCAAGGACTAACCAAACAACAAAAGGGGCGGCTAGTTAAAGTGTTACAAAAGCACAATTATTCCTTCACCTGAGATTAATTTGACATGAAGGGAATCCATCCTGACCTATGCACACATCACATATATATTAAGGAAGGAGCCAGACCCATCCACCAACCCCAATGCAAAATGAACCTGACACTGAAGGACATAATCAAAGAAGAGCTACATCAATTTCTTACAACTAACTTCATCTATCCAATTTCTGATAGCTAGTGGGTCTCCCCTCTTATCATGGTACCAAAGTAAAATGGAAAATGGATAATTTTTGTCGACTATAGAGAACTCAATAAAGAAACACATAAAAACCAATTCCCATTACCTTTTATCAACCAAGTCCTAGACACATTAGTAGGGAAGAAACACTTTCCTTTCCTTGACAGATTGAGTGGATATAACCATATCCAAATCACACCTGAAGACCAAGAGAAGACAACGTGCACTTGTCATTCGGGGACATTCACCTACCATGTTCTACCATTTGGGTTATGCAATGACACTACCACCTTTCAATGAGTTGTTATTGGTATATTTTCTTATCTAATTCATGATTGTGTGGAAATATATATGGATGCTTTTACAACATACAAGGATGAATTCGATGAGGCATTAGCCAATCTAGAGAAAACACCAATAAGGTGCAAAGAGTCAAATTTCTCCCTTAGTAATTAATTTTTTTTAATGATGGCAATTGATGGCATCGTATTAGGACATCACATCTCAGAAAAAGGTATCCAAGTCAATCCAGAAAAAGTAAATGTAGTATTAAATTTTCTGACTCCAACTTTGCAAAAGTAGTTACAAAGTTTCCTAGGATATGTTGGTTATTACCGTAGATTCATTGAATTTTTTTCACGCATTGCTCATCCATTATTTTCTTTACTTAACAAAGACACTGAGTTTGTATGGACATAGACATGACAACATATGCTTTATGAATTGAAAATGAAAGTCTCTGAAGGCCTTGTTCTACAAGGACTCGATTGGTCCCTCCCATTCCACATCTTCACTGATGCATCATACACCACCTTTGGAGCCGTTCTAGGACAACTGGAAGGAAATGACCCATATGCAATTTAGTATGTCAGTAAGAATCTCTTTCCTACAGAATTGAACTATACAGTAACTGAGAAATAATTTCTTGTTGTTATTCATGCAATAAACAATTTTAGGCACTACATTACCGGATATTCCGTAGTTTTTCACACTAATCACACTACTATTAAATATTTAATGAAAAATCCAATCACCAATGGTAGGATCACTAGATGGTTTCTTTTATTGAAAGAATTTGATATTACCATCCTAGATAAACCAGGAAAAGACAATGCAGTGGATGATTTTCTTTCTAGAATAATATCTATTGAAAATGAACCTCCAGGAGAAGATTGCTTTCCGGATGAACATATTTTTGTAGTATCTACTAAATCATCTTGATTTGTAGATATTGATAAATTTTTGGCTGCAGGAAAGATCCCACATCATATGAATCCCAAAGAGCGATGGATTATAGTCAAGAAAAAAAAAATATTTTCATGGATTGATGACTGCCTCTTCTACACTGGGCCTGACTTGATTATCGAAAGATGTGTATGAGAGGATGAAGTCCATGGGATACTAAAATCCTGTCATGATGGAAAATGTGGGGGCCATTTTGCAGATAAAATAAATGTGTACAAGGCACTCCATCAGGGGTATTATTTGCCGACATTTTTCAACGACACCAAAGAGTATGTGAAGAGGTGTGACAATTGTCAATGCATGCGTAGAACCATACAAACAAATGAAATGTTGTTACAACCACAGATGGTGTTAGAAACTTTTTACAAATGGACCATTGATTTTGTGGGACCAATAAATCCCTCCTCTTTTCGACACTCCTACATCCTCGTCTACACAGACTATGTTACCAAATGGATGGAGGCAAAATCACTTTTGAAAGCAACCGAACATGAAATAGTGGAGTTTCTCCATGAGGAGATATTTGTAAGGTTTAGAATACCACGAGAGATAGTGATCAATGAAGGAACTAAGTTCACATCATGGATTATTAGAGATCTGATGGAAAACTATAAAATCAAGCACATAGTAACAACACCATATCACCCATAGGAAATTGGATAAGTAAAGGGGAATAATAATATCCTTGAGGTCATCATCACTGAAATCGTCAGATTACATATCAAGGATTGGGCTGATAGACTCCTCTAAGATTTATGGGCCTACATAACTACCTGGAGGACTACTACAAGTTGCACACCTTATGAGTTGGTATATCGAAAAAGGGTACTATTGTCCATTGAAATAGAAATCTAGACACTCAAGACAATATTACAAATTGGGTTGGACTTATCAAAGGCTTAAAAACAAATGTTGCTTCAAATTAATGAGTTGGACAAGCTATGACAAGATGATCCACACCGAGCCACAATAATACAACTCCAAAGGGACAGATGGCACGATAAATTTATCAAGAAAAATAAGTTCAATGCTGGAGATTGGGAATTATTATTTGATTCCAGGTTGAAGGATTTCAGAGGAAAATTTCGGACCAGGTGGCTTGGTCCATATGAGATTGATACAATATATACAATGGGGCCATCAAACTATATACCATAGATGAAGAAAAAATTTCTTTAATGACTAATGGACATAGAATTTTCCTATATCATCGACCCTTATTACATGAACCCTTTTTGAGGAAGATTTAAAATGGATGGTTTGATAGTGATCTCAAAATAATTCAAGAAGAACAAATCCCTACTGGATAATTTTGTTTCAACTTAAAAAAAAAGTGTGAAAACCAGCCTAGATGGCACATAAAAAAAATCTGAAATAAACAATAAGGGCACTTCACGGTTTCGTGATGGTTATGTCAAGATCCTTCTCAACAAATTGTAATAAAGCTTTGATTTTTTTCTAATATTTTCCCAAACCCTTCCACTCTCATTTTTCGTTGTTGTATCTTTGTTGCGGTGACTCACATCGATGTAACTTTGCTTGCAACTTTATTTCATTTTTTGCACCTCTCACCCACACCTTTCATCGACGTTGCAATTCCCGCCTACACCACTGAAGTCACATCTCTTGATGTTTTAATTCTATTGCTGCTACTCTCAGTGCTGTAGCTTTGTCACCACAACCCATGTTGCTACGACCCTGCTTGCAGCTTTCACTTCATGAGCATCATTGTTCTCACACTTCTAGTCGACAGAACTAGCAATATCGATGCTGCAATTCCAAATAAGACCGTTGATGTGACTTCATCTTCTGCCATTGCAACACCATCAACACCATCCTCGTACAACCACTCGAGGTAAGAAGCACCAAGGACAAGTTCCAATAAGAATTTGTAATGAATAGTTTTAATGGCATGTGTCTATTATCATTCCTTCATAACCACCACCTTATACGATCATTTCTATATTTGTGATCTGCACCTTCATATCCATTACCATTATTGTCGCAATTCGAAATTCTCCACCCAATTAACACACATGTCCCTTGTAAATTCAAGAAATTAGAGTTATCTAGAAGAAGGAACCATGGGAGGTTCATTTATACACATGGATCTTATCAAGCCATTGCTACTTGAGGTCTATGACAATATCAAACAGATTTTGGAACAAGGTGGTTGGATGGAATACTTGCTACGCCTACAGGGATACGGCGATGAGGTAATTATGGAATTCTCCTTGAATTACATAGACGAACACTCCATAATATCTGGTTCCCAGATAGAAGTCACTGAAGAGACATTGGCAGAAGTCATCAGTTTACCAAGGATAGGTGAGAGATGGTACACTAGAATAAATTCACAGCCCGAAGTTCTAAGGAAATTCCTTGAGCTTGGAGATTATTTAGTGAAGAAGGGTACAATATTTGAACGTCGATATTTTCCATACGCCTGGGAAGACTTGGCTATTTTTGTGCAACGATATTCACTTGCGAAGGTTTCTATGGAGCTATCTATGTTCAACCTTTTCTACTGCTCGATCATCTCCAACACAACCGACCAATTAACATGCCATACTTCTTGTTTCGGATGCTGTAGATGATGAAAAAACTTGTTTACAGGGAAAATAGCCCAAGAGAGACTATATCACACCATGGCCTTATTAATCTCTTGGTGAAACACACACTGCACAAGGAAGTCCACACCTAGAACAACATCGTTCGACCACTTGTTATACTCATTGAGAGCGAAGTTGATACACTTCAAGCAAACCAATAGGAAACACCTACACTTATGACACTGCAAGAGGCCATGGATGAAGCTCCTCCACCAAATAACAATACCGCATGTATAATGAGCCCAGATACTACAACTCTTTCCCTAGGTAACAGTTTCAAGGATACGATGATCCCACCTACTGCAACTCCTCCACCAAAGAAGTCCAAAATTCCAACTAGGAAAAGAGGCTAGCCTGTTGCAACTCTGGTGAAAGAAAACCATGAAAAAAATATTGAGGTAACCACCAACAAACCCCCTACAAAGAGAGTTAGAGGGTTTACAAAGAGGCAAACCCCCATTCCAAAGAAATGAAGAATGCGACACATGACTGCAACTCGGTGTAAAAAGAGGATAAATTCTGGGTCGAAAATATAAGCCTAGGAAGAGCATCAAGAAACAAAGGAAGTAGAACCCTTTGATGAAACACAAGAACTAGTGGAGGGCATCAGCCTAGAAGATGATGAGGCCTTGTATGAAACATAAGAAATGGATGAAGGAACTCTTGGAGAAGGACTTATCGCTCTCCTGGTGTTGGAACACATACAATTCTGAACTTTTGAGCTTTATATTTTTCACCTCATGTAAAATAAAATTTTACCCGAAGAAAGTAGAAAATGACCTCTTAATTTTAAATCAAATTCATTGCTGGTTATTTAATGATAAGGTGCGCACGATATCTGCAATTTGATGAGTTTTCCCTTTTGATCGAATGATCCTAATACCTCCGGAGTTCTGGAGCCGGCTGAATTTTAAAGAGGTAAATCTCTAACGGTCACTTCGGATGTTTCAATAAGTCTAAACAATAAAAACTCTGAAACTTTGAAATCCAAAGGTATCTGCTCGTGAATTTTCCTAAACCTTTTAAAGGCACAAGTAGTAAGACATGTGTACCTTTAGAGCCTTTCTCGAGTTGACACGTGGCACACATTTTTGATATTTTCATTGGAGTATTCACACGATTCCAAGTAACACATGGCATATCTCTTTCCTCGACATGTCATCGAGAATGAAGTCATCTATAACAAGTCACTACGGTAGATGATCCTTCAGGACTTTAACAAAGAATGAATTCATGAATCACTGAAATACCAAAATGCCGAAGTATTGAATGTTAAATAAATAAGTTAATCATGAAAAAGAGATAATTAATGACTCCGCAGTTCAGATTTCAGACTTTTCCCCTGTATCGTATTCTAAAATTTTCGAAGTCTGAACTTTTGAAATATTTAAAATTAAGTGCAATTAATTAATACTTAAGACCAATTACTAGATAATTAATTGCTTCGCATTTTTGGGAAGTTCCTCTTGAGATACATTAAAATTCCTCGAAGTCCGAACTCCCGAAACACTTGAAGTTAACACACCATTTTAAATATGACTAATTAAGGATAATTATTCAAATGATGATTGCAGATCGCTAGGTAGACATCTTCATTAACGTTAATAAATTCTTTGTCAGTAAGGTTATACGAAGATCAATGAATTTTGTTTAAATAAAAGCACTTCGTTTTCAAATTCATTTTCACCTTTCGCAATTAGCAAGTTTTATCTATTTGAAAAACTTACAGACCTCTCTTGTTATAGGCAGGATAATCTTATTTCCTTAAGGATTATGGCTCCATGAAAAGTTGCAAGAAAACTTGATGGATCAGATTTCAGAATCTAGTGGAATGATAAATCAGTTCGGAAGCTGGATAAACTAAGAAAATGACCAAATATAGCAGGGAAGGGGCTAAATAGACAAAAAAGGGAGCACAAAATCTCCGGAGCACTAAGTCCCCAAAGTAGAATATATGACACTGTGTGTCCTTTGATATTGGATTACTACAATTTACTTCAAAACTCTGGGCTTCAGGCGTTCTGAGGTTCAAATATCCGAAGTGCTAAGTCTCCAAAGTACAAGATCTCCTGCCGTGTGTCCTCTTGATTTCAATGACGAATATTTACTTCGGAACCCCAGGTTTCGGGATTTCTCGCTTCATGCATCTATCTTTCTTCCGAAGTACATGATCTCCTACCGTGTGTCCTCTTGATTTCAACGACAAAGATTTACTTCGGAACCCCGAGCTTCAGGATTTCTTGCTTCACACATCTGTATTTCTTCCGAAGTGGTTATCCGTCGAAGTGCAGGATCTCTTGCCATGTGTCCACTTCGATCAATGGTCCATATGGGCTTCGGGATTTCTTTACTCAACACTGCTTGCCTCCCCTCTGAGTATGAAATAGCTGAATACGGGGATCGTCTGACACATGTCCCCCGCTCATATCGACGGACATGAATTGCACAAAATTCGTTGTATCTTCTCTACATATGACCAAGAACTATGACCTCAGCTTAACTTTGGGCGCTTATTTGACTTTGCGAAGATCGATAATCGTATTTTAATGGATCGTGTAGATCATCAACTGAGAGATATTACAGGGGGTGAAGTTGCACAGGGTTTAATTTCAAAGGGCGGTCCCTCAATTTAAACCACAATTTTCTCTCGGGGGTACGTGGCATCACCAGGTACATTGCGGGATGAAAAGCGGGCTACTTAGAACCTCCCTCTCGCAGCCCTGCAAAATAGAGAAACATAAAGGGATGCTAGAGCCACACCTGTCATCCACATCATGTACCCTATAAACCCTCCATCCTGTCACACCTTCCACATCAGTTACCCCATTTACCTCACCACCTACACTTGTCCCCATATCATCCTATTCATGATCAATTACTCTTTCTCGTAACTGTTAGCCATCACATAACGAGCCAATGTTGAGATACTTGTCACATTATCACTCCCCCCATATTTTCAACTGATATTCTTTTTCCAGTAAATGCATCCAAAGAACAGATAGCAATGGAATCAGATGACAAGGATAGTAAACAAATGATTATGGTGGCCTCAATGGACATGTGTGCCCAATTCAAAGAAAAAAGGAAATGAGCGCGCTTGTGAGAAGATTAAGAAAGATGAAAGTGCCATCTCAAACAATATCTTCCTGCTATCGTTTCATTCGAATTACATTCTATTTTTAGGAGATATTGTATGAAGTCCAACGATTTTTGAGTTGTGATAATTGTTTTTATAAATAAATAGATTTATGATCTATTCAAGGCTGCTTCTTGTCGGATGTAATAGAGAAACTCTCTTTTTGAGTATTAATACAAGTGCAAACAGAGATTCTAATTTTCATTCAGTTTGAGTTATATGTTTCCTCTGTATTTTCATTTCTCTGAATTTCTTTATGTAATTCCTTGAAAAGTGATTGATTTCAATTTAGTATTACAACTATTGTGCTCATATTATACCAGTAATTCATTAGGTAATCAATTTTTCCTCTGTATTTACTGTGAGTAAAACAAGACTTGCGTTCTGCATGAATTACTTCATTTCATTTCCTATTCAAGGGTGCCTTCTCTACTTTTCTTTCGCTGCAAACAAGGTGAGATTCATCCGCAATTGATGCTTAGCTTTGTTTAACAATTTTGTAACTCTCTTTCACACCATTTGATATTATAATTGTGACTCATACAACGAAATACAACCTCTGTACTATCCTATTAATAATTTAATTGAAATATCATTTCTTATAGAACTAAAGGTAGGAAAATAACTCATTTAAAACATTTTCTTTAAACACTCCTGATGCCTGACATTACTCTTTGAGCCTTAGGATTAATCTCGGGACCAACATCATTTTGGCGCCGTTGCCAGGGATGGAGAAATGAAGTTATTTTTCCCTGGGAGAATGACAAAGTAAAACTTTAATCTTTGATGGTGAACAAAGATTGAATACATGAAAAGGTTCATTTTTCACCCAACGACTCCTTGGTTTGAAGACTTGACATGATTCACTGGTGACTCCATTGGTTTCAAAATGTCAAGTTCTTTCGCTGCTCGGATTTCTGCGATGTTTTCTCCTTTGGAATTTACAAATGTTTTTGGTTTTCCAAACGTTGTTCCTGATATTAAAGAATGAGGAGATCATCTTCCTAGTTTTAGAGAGGATAAAGATGATAATCCTGCTCAACATTTGTTTGAATTTCATAAGCTCATGCATCAATTAGATATTCATCATGAAGATGTTTTGATGAAACTGTTCATGTTTAGTCTAGGAGGGGATGCTTGACTTTGGTACAAATCTCTACTCCCTTCCAACATTTCATCATTAAAAGAATTCCATGCATCTTTTCATAAATATTGCAAAAGAATGTATTCATCAGAGTTCCATTTTGAAGACTATTGCAATTTAGATTTCGTAGAACAAGATTGTAAGATAATCAGTTTGCTGATGAAAAATTAGAACATGATAGCAATTGTGGTCAACTATATGAAGAAGAATTTGCAGAAAAACAAGATATCCTTCAAACAGATCAAGGAAATTTATATGAAGAAGACTTTGAAGTAAATCAATAAGAGGTTTCTTGCAGCAATAAGAATGAAGACAACATGATTGCAAGTAAAAATGAAGAAATCCTTATAGACCCTCCAGTTCTTCAAGCTGATCAAAGACATGACAATGAATCTTTTGCTGATATAGATCCTTGAGAAGGCCAATGGCTTATTGAAGACCATAAGCAATCAACTCTTGGAAAAGATGATTTTGGTAATGATACTGACAATGGAAACGATACTCTAAATGCATTTGTCATTGTACCAAATGTTCATAGTAATTACTGTCATGATCAAACTACTGTTCTAAATTATTATTTTGATCAATCTGCTATTATTCAGTCATCATTACTAGATCATCAATAAATGGAAGTTTTTGAAATTCAAAGTTCAAATTTTTTATATAATCAACCTATTTATGATGAGTATCCAGACGATGAAGAAGAGCATTTGTATTTCCCAACATGCATGGAAAAATACAATAGTTATCCTTTGTTTGATAATTATGATGAATGCAATTTTGAAGTTGATGAGCAACAAGTTATTTCTCTTTCTTCAGAGAGTTCACTTCATCAGGAAAATTATCAGTTGCACTATAAAAGAAATCATCCTGTGTATGACAGTGATGAAGAAGATTCTTGGACAAGCGATGAAGGAGATAAGGAGGGGATACTAGCGAAGTTGATATCTCCTTCCTTCTTAGCAACTGATGAGCAACAAAATAGTGAGCCTCAATGTGACATTCTCAAACCAGAGAAAGAAAAGATTAGTAGTGGAGAAAGTGTGGAAAGGCATTGGATGCATCTCGGACAACAAAAAGAGGTATTAGTTGACTCTGAAAATTCTTTATCTTTTCATGATCCAGTGGTTGTTTGGTTGGAGTATTTTCTTCAAGAGGTCCAAAATGTTGCAACATTTTTTGTGCAACCAAACTTCAACAGTAAGCACAAACTACCTATTCATTCTTTGCTACAAAAAATTTGTTATTTCTTCATTCCTTCATCCAACATAAAACAAGGTATGTTAAGCAATCCACTATTTGCATGGCTCCATTGGAAATTCCATATTACTTGATCAGTGGAATTTCCCCTGATTTGTGTAGGGCCAATGTATAAAATAAGTTTTCCAAATCAACTTTTTATTTCAGCATACTAGTTCGACGTTTTATTTCAGTAGTTCGGTTCTCAGTTTGGCATCCAATATGGTTAAGGTTTTAGGCATTATGACTCCATAGCCCAATGATAGGGTTCAGAGTTGGACATGGTCGATTTCAGGTCGCATAAGGATGAAGACACATGGTCTACTGTTCTTGGTGCTTTGCACAGTAGATCTTGTTGAATAAGAGATGAGGCTCAGGAAAAACTTGACACTCGCCTTTACGTCTTTTTGATTTCTCTAAAAGCAGGTGATAAATAATTGATATTCCCTGTTGAAAATTCAAAAGAAAATTATGGTATGAGTCCCTACTTTGCTTATAGTCCCAATAAAATTGAAATATTATTTTTGAAAGGAATGTGAAGGGAGTTTTTCTCATGATAATATTATTACCTAACTTGAGAATCAGAAATGTATAAAATTATAGTGTCATGCCGATAAATTGAAAAGCCATATCTGAAACGACAAAAAAAATAAAATAATACATAAACTCAAAAGAAGTCTGAACTAACTACACAAAATTGTGTAGGATTAGGATTTTTGCTGATTCAAATCCTTCAAAACTGTGATTGGGTCATTTTTTACCTATCCCCAAGTTCTTATCCACTTCAAATTTTCTTTCTCCTTTCTTATTTTCTTGAGTCTTCATAGAAACAAAGAAACTTACCTTAGCTCTGAAAACTTAAAAAACATATTTTCAAAACAAAGTTTGGAGAAAATCTTTATGTTCCTTTGATTTTAATTAAAAAAGTATGTCTAGGCTAATCCTGACAATTTTAGCTCCGATATCAGATTTTAAACTGACAAATTCACTCAAGGTTTATCCCTGAAAAGATAAAAATTCCCATAATTGTTTTTCCCTATAGGCTATGGTGTATTGCAAATCGGAAGGAAGTTGGTTTCATGGTGTTCTTAAAATTATTGACAGACCTTCTTTTTAGCCTAAAGATTTTAAACATGTATCATCCCTTGTAGGTTACATACAAATTGATTGCCCCCACTTCAAAAATATTAAAATATAAGATAGATGGTGAAAGGAAATTCATAATATGATTTCCCCCATCTCGTCCAAGACAAATGGTGAAAGGAAATTCGTAATTCTCTTGCCCCCATTTTGTCCAAAAGAGATGATGAAAGGAAATTCGTTTACCGATTTCCCTCATCTCAACAAAATGAAGTGGTGAAAGGAAATTCAACGGGAGAAGTAGATAACTTCACCGGGGTACTGAATAGGCTCGTTGGCAGTGAATACACGATATTTGTAAGGTTCTCTTTCTGACGAGTTGTACATCCTGGACCAACTAGGGATTCCCTAAGTAAATATGTTACATCTAATGAACCTTGAAGCAAACAAAGTCGGTTGAAGCCTGATATTCCAGTTAAAGTTATTTTGATTATCTTAAACAATTCTGAAATCAGTTTTAGGAAAAGGAAATTTTACATGACCTAACTTGAAATTTATTATTGAGTATGTTTTGAAGGTCTTGGGACTTGGATAATTTCATTTTTCTATGCATGATTAAATAAAACTAGAAAGCGTTTTTTAGAAAACAATAATGACTCCAGTTACCCAATAAAGGCACTTGGTCTACTGTTCTTTCCTGTATCACAGGGAGACACAATCCCCAGATGGAGCCTATGTTGGAACACATACAATTATGAACTTTTGAGCTTTATATTTTTCACCTCATGAAAAAGAAAATTTTACCCGAAGAAAGCAGAAAATGACCTTTTAATTTTAAATCAAATTCATTGTTGGTTAGTTAATGATAAGGTGCACATGATATCTGTCATTGATGGATTTTCCCTTTTGATCAAATGATCCTAATACCTATGGAGTTCTGGAGATGCTTGAATTTTAAAGAGGTAAATCTATAATGGTCGCTTCGGATCTTCGCGTTTCAGATGTTTCAATAAGTCTAAACAATAAAAACTCTAAAACCTGAAGGTATTTGCTCGCGACTTTTCCTAAACCTTTTAAAGGCACAAGTCATAAGACACGTGTACCTTTTGAGTCTTTCCCGAGTTGACACGTGACACCCATTTTTGACATTTTCATTGGAGGATTCACACGATTCCAAGTAAGACATGACGTAGGAGAATAAGCAGGTCAGAAAGAGGATATATCAGATTGCAAGTGAATATCAGAAGAGTTGTAACAAGGAGACTAGAAAATAGGAGCTGTAAAACTGAGAGTGTCGACAGAGACCAATACCTCCAGTACTAAAAGATTTTAATAACATGTGTGGGGCCCTCATGGCCATCCTGCCATTGGTTATAAGTGATCAGGCCTACTTTTTTTTCTAGCGATGTCTTTGATAGCAGGTCCTCTTCCCTATTGAATTCACAGGAGGCATGCATGAAGATGAGTTTCTTGAATAGTTGTTGAAGTGATCTAATTCGGTCCATCCAGGTCAGGAGTGTGATCGAATGGAGCGTTCCAGATTGATTCAACCCATAAATGATAAATTTGGAATAGCCGATCAATTGAAGTTGTTCAATATTTAGTCTTGATGCCAGGTGGAGAGTATCCCAGGCACCCAGGAGCTCGGGCCTTGTGTTAGTGCCAGGGCCACAGTTGAAAGTCCATCTGTAAATGGTGTGATTATTTAATCTTATCAAACCACCTGCCCCACATATATTTCCACTGCGTTGTGTTGCACCATCAAACCAACCGGTTGTTATATCCTTTGTACTGATATGAGGGCTGATAAAAATATTTTTTTCCCCAATGGCTGGATGAGTGTCTTTCCAATGCTGATACAAGCCAAGTGTTTTGTATGCGACAGTGTTTACAGTGAAAAATTTATTGTCGAAGATTGAACTGTTCCTGGCCAGCCAAATGAACCAATTAATAAATAACAGAAGATGTTTGTAGTTATGCTCATGGGATGTCCAATGGGCAAGACAAGAAGATAATGTAGTGCCATTCCAGACTATGGAAATGTAATGGTCAAGTGCGATCTTATGCCAAACTTGGAGCGTGAAGTGGCATTGTATGAAGAGGTGTTGTATTGATTCTACATCTTTATGGCAAAGCTGACAAATGTTGGGTCCAGTCCAACCTTTCCTTTGGAGGTTATCCCAGGTAGGGATTTTATTTTCATTTGCTAACCAGTTGAATAATTGATCTTGAGTGGAAGTTTCCATGTCCAGAAATGTAAACGTCAGCCACTGATATTGCTATGCCCAAGCGAATTGATGATTACTGTGTAAATGATTTGAACAGAAATAAGTCTCGAACTGTCTGTGCCAGCCCACAGGAGAATATCCTCCTCTAATTCTTGAAGTTTGATGCCCGCTCGATTGAGTTCAATACAAAATCGGTCCCACTCCCCAATCAACTATGGCAATAGTGTCAAGTCTTGGCCTGATTTCCAGTGGCCTATCGGATAATTGTGTTGATCATAGTGCACTTCCTGGTAAAGGTAATGATTATTATTATGATTCAGTTGAGCAATTAAATGTGGGCCCAGAATGGATGCGTGTCTGAGTCCAGAAATGATGTATTTGCCAATGACTATTGAATGGCTGGATCCTGGCTTCCAGCAAATCGAATTTTGTATCCAATGTGCAGCTTTAACTAAATTCCTCCAAGTCTAAGATGCGGCCTTGTTGTGAGTGGATCCATTGTGGAGCCAAGAAGCATCAAAGGTACAAGGAAAATATTTTTCTTTTATGACAGAGCTCCAGATGCCATTGGTGGTCAAAGCGCACCAGAGTGAATTGGCAGCCAGGGATTTGTTGAAATAAAAAATATTTCTAAAACCGCACCCACCCATCGTTTTTGGAGTAGCCAGTGTTTCCCAATTGCAGAGGTGCAACTTGCATTGATACTTGTTACTCGATTAGAGGAAGTTAAAAATGATTTTTCTGAGCTTATCCGGGACCGGTATGGGTATAGCAGCAAGTGCCATCCAATAAATCGGTTTTCCTTCAAGGGCAGCCTTGATGAGGGTGTATCGGCCTCCAATGGAGAGCCATCTGTTGCACCAATGCCCTATTTTTTTCTCCACCTTTGAAACAAGCCAGTCCCAGTCCGAGGCCTTGTAGTGATCGGCTTTGATGAAGTAGCCAAGATAATAAAGGCCATGAGAGAGGTGAATGAAAGTATGAGGAAAGATGCCCTTTAGCTGTACCGATTCATGTTCTTGTATATTGACAAAGTGGAGAGTTGATTTTGACTAATTGATAATTAAGCCAATAGCACAGCAGAAGGTCTTTAGGAGACCATCAATTTCCCTCCATTCATGTGGACAGTCATTTGACATTATGAGGATGTCATCGGTGAAGAGTAGGTGTAGGATTTTGACCAGCCTGAAGAACTTGATCCCTATGATCGCTATGCTTGGCTTTTTTTTAGGAGGAAGCATATTTTGATTATCATATATCATAATGAAACTATACACACCTATTATCTACTTTAAGGAAAATGTTTCATATGATGTAATCTTATCGTCATTATGTAATTTCATGTTATGAATACCCCTAAATCTTTAAATTCAACTCTAAAAAATTTCACTAATACGTAAAAAATATTCATGTGATTTGTTCATAGATTCTCACGGGATGAATAAGACTCGGTAGTAGCGGTTAGTGCTAACCATACAATTAATTACATTGGTTGATCAATTGTCTTTTGTAAATAGTAGTTTTACCTTTGGCATTTAATGTCACGATTGATGTGAGGGTATGTAATATTGTTCAGTGTTTTGGGATGTATTTTTAATGATATTTTTTTAAGTCATCATTTAGTTTGAATTGTTAAAAAGAGAATTGTTGTTTTTTTTTACCAAATTCAAATTTTATCACAATCTTGAATTTTATTTGTATAGTGATAAAGTTTTGAGTTTTTATAAAATTAATTTATCTAAAGTATCATTTGTGGTTTTTAAAATGAGGAGAAGTAATTTATTTTATGTTGATAAAGTTTTGAGTTTTTATAAAACTAATTTATCTTAAGTATCATATGTGATTTTTAAAATGCGGAGAAGTACTAATGCATTTCTATGAAATGTATATTTGATGTATAGGGTCATCTACATGTAAATAAATACAACAAACATATTACATTTTGCAAAGTAAGGGATACTTAAAAATATGCTCCTAAATCTTTAAAGGGGAAATTTTATTAATGAATCATCAAATCATTCTCATATATTCATTTTAGTGTACAAATGATCCCTTATATAATGAAAGGTGACCATAACAACTATTACATAATTAGATGGTTAATTCAAATCATCTCCATAACTATCTCCACAACTTCCTTCACAATATCTCTATGAATCTCTCAACATATCTCCATCTCTAATTCCTCTCATTTTCTCTCATCTCTCACTCTCACGTAGACTTCTAGAATTAGTCTACCTCATTACAAAACCATCATTTAATTAATTATTCACGATCACAAGTAGGAGTTATTTCATCATACTCCCCCTTAACAAATACTTGTGAACCCATTATGCCATCATCATCTTCGGTCTTCTCTAGTACCGTTTTCATTTTTAGTCTTCTACGATCTTCTTCATCTTGTACATGCAAATGTAGACAATGTTTGTTGAAGTTCATATAAAATGATTACCATCCACTGAAGTACAAGGGTCACTAGTTGATGTATCTGTCGGTTCTCTAGGAAAACTTTTCTCGTACATGTTTCCTCAACCATTCTTCCGTCGCGTGTCTGCATACTTGTACCTTTATTCCCCTTGCATCAACATCCTCATCCTCATCCTTGGTTTTTGGCTTTCTCATAACCATGCTTTCGATGCTCTTGCATCAATATTTTTCACACACACAACAATATTTTAAGAAATCAGTTATATCATACTAGAATACTTTATTATATTTTGGGGATGTTGTTAATAGGCTAGTTCTATATAAGTAGAGGGTTCATTTTCCATTAACACAATAACACAACCTGAAAATATAACACATACATGTGGAGATTAAGATGTACTAAGTATTATTTTGGTGTTTAATGATGATTAAGATGTACAAAGTATTATTTTGGTGTTTAATGATAAATCTTAGAGCATAGGCTCTATAATTAAATCTCTTTTGTAACTTTTATTCTTATTAGTTTATGTTAGTTATGCTTTACTAAATTGTTGTGTATTAAGATATTTAGTGCATAATTTTTACATGGTATCCGAGTTAAAGTGTCTCATTCCCTAGCCTAGCTTGATCTTGGTTGCTCAACCTTTTTTGGGAATAAACTTGTTCCAATATGGTAGATAGCTTGTAGGTTGTCTTCAAAAATATTTATTTTTCAATGAGGTGATTTCTCTTTTATAAGGGTTTTGGTGATAAGTTTAAGGATTCTCGGATATTCACTAATTCAAAGTCTCTCTCAAAATTGAAATTTGTTTTTTCATTTTAACAAATTGACCGGTAAAAATCAATTATGTAATTTTTGACTTAAAAAACTCTTTATTTTGAAGATCATTTCTTGAAATTTGTAAAGTTGTTATAAGTTTCGACATTAATCTATTCAAAATCTCATCCAAAATATAGTAGATATTCCTTTTAAATTATTTGAAATAATCATTTTTCTCTCAACAATGATAAACACATATTTGTTTTTTATTTTTATTTTAGTAACATAAAATTACATTTTTATTTTAATAACATAAAATTACATTTATTATTGATTAAATGGCTCATTTTTTTTTAAATATGTATAATAACTATACTCAATTGTCTTAGGATACCATTATCTTGTAAATGTTAAGATGTCTGCTAACCAAAGATGCTTTCTATGAACCAATGGTCCTACCTTGCTGATAGAGAATAGAAACTTACTAATGACTAATGAAATGAGTAGTTTTAGTCTTAATGAAGCCTTCTTCCACCAAGAGAGATAAAAAGGCTTTTTTATAACAAATTAGGTGGTGATAAAGAATGTTATTAGGGGTTTTCTAAATTGTTCTATGATGTAAGTTTATTGGGATTAAAAAGCTCAATTTTGATTATCAAAATTGGTCTTTACTTAAAGTCGAAATGCCCCACATCTATATCTATAATAAGATCTATAATGATTGAAAATAAAATACTCTAAAATTTTAAAATTGTTTATTCAACCTAAAATTATATAAATATAAGAATATGTATTTTAAAACTATTTATTCAACCTTAAATTATATAGATGTAAGCATCTACTTTTAAGAGTGTGACCAAGTCATGAAGAAAGAATTTGATTATATTTTATATATTTATATAAAGCATGTTAAAAGTTTATAAGATAAATATATTTCAAAGTTAAAATGTTAATTTTAATAATTAGTAAAAAAAAATTATATTAATTGTTATAAGTTTACTTTTATTTGAAATTTTAAATAATTATATTTTTATATATAAATTTTAATTGAATGTTTTGTTTTTTTTTAATTTGTTATATGTTTTGAAATCTGTTAAATCTATAATTTTAAAACAAAGTAATAATAAACTTTAATTTATTTTAAAAAATATCAATTTTTAATAATAAAAAAGTAATAAAAAATTAATAGGATCTATAATAATTGAAAATACAGTACTCACATCTTAAATATTAAAAGTGTTTATTCAACTTAAAATTATATAAATATAAGAATTTCTATTTTATGTTTATTCAACTTTAAATTATAATTATAATAATAATAATAATAATCTATTTTTAAGGTCACGGCCAAGCTAGACACCAAATTGGTGTATGAGACCCCTTTGTTTATGGGACAAGGGACTCTACTCCGCCCAGTGATTTGACTGGTAAAGTTTACGGAGGTATACATACCCTACCCCCTTTGGATTTGAACTTGTGACCTCTTAGGAGGAAACACATGTTCTTAACCATTAGGCCCACTCAAGCTGTATATAAATATAAAGATATGTTTTTAAGAGTGTGACTAAATCGTGAAGAAAGATTTTGATGATATATATATAGTTGAACTAAAAATACAAATTACCAATACTAATATATATATATTGTTAAATTAAAATGCAAATTACTAATATTTATATATATATATATATATATATATATATATATATATATATAAAGTTGGACCAAAATGCAAAGTACTAAGAACTTGAGTAAACATTTAAGGTGTGAAACTAGTGCCAAATATCAAAGCATGGCTAATAAGCTTAACTCTTAGTTTTAATATCTGTCCTGGATTTTGATGATGTCGAAAAGATTTTGATGATGATTTACATTATTTTAGTCAAAGTCGGACCAAGATGCAAAGGAATCAGAACTCAAGTTAACATTATTAAGTTGTGTAACTAGTGTCAAATATTTTAGAGGATATTTTAAGTTGTGGAACTAGTGTCAAATATTTTAAAGGATATTTTAGACGAAGCGTGGTTAATAAACCTTTAATATATGTCTTTGAAAAGATTATTTCTTAGTTTTAATATGTTTTAGACGAAGCGTGGCTAATAAACCTTTAATATACGTCTTCGAAAAGATTATTTCTTAGTTTTAATATGTCTCTTTGAAAAGAGATATGTTAAACGATATTTAAGAGGAAACATACAAAGTTAAACCAAAATGCATGCATGGCTAGTAATAAGATCATAAGTAGACGCCTCGGATGGGGTGACATGCAGCGACGCCTTGCCATATGGTCTAGCATCAAGCCACAACTTAAATGTTGTAGGTCTCTCCCCATCCCTTTAATAATTACGATGGTAGCAGGCCATTACAACAACTATATGGAGGTGGGACTTCTCCCTCGCGCGAACGCACTAGCACAGCCAACATTCATTATGACAGATATAAGAGGGAGCCATGCGATGCCATCATACGAAAACTTGAAAGTTAGAGCGCCTGGACAGAGCTGGTTCCTTTTCATTTTGGACCTCCCCGTCGGTTGGGAGCTCTGGTGCAGTTTCCTCTGTATCTCCATTCACCCCTCCTCCGCAATGACAAGGAAGCAAGGCAAGCCTCGTCGAGGCTCAGCCTGGTACACCCACAAAGAGCGGCGATAGAGAAGACAGAACCTTGAGCGCGCTCTGTCAATGGCGACTTCTATCCTCTGACAGAGAGCAAGAGCCGACCGCTTGGCACTCCATGCCACTATAGCTGAGCCTGTGATAGAGCATAGCACGCACACCCTTGCAATTGAGCCTGGAAGCTGTCTGAAGGGAGGGGCTGCGAACAAGTTCCCAACTTGCTATGTCGAAGAAACATCGTGCCCAGAGGATTTCGCGACCACCCTGGAACCTCAAGCTACCGAGCCTGAAACACAGGCTGGAAGCGGTCTGAAGGGAGAGCCTGCAGAAGAGTTTCCAATTTGTTATGTAGAAGAAATACAGTGGCCGGATGACTACATCCCCACCCGCCATGCTGAGAAGGTAATGAGCGATGATGAGGCTCAGAACAGTGCCTGCACAGAGATGAATGTGGACGAGGCCAGAGCAAGGATGAACGTGGAAGTGGGGAATGAAACTTTCAGCAAGGTAGTAAACAATGAGTTGCATGGTCCACTCCTCCGTGTAGAGCATTTGGCTCTCGTGTTCTAACTCCAAGGCCACATGGCAGACTAGGAGCACAGAGCCCTCCTCATGGGACAACGCTTGGACTTGCTCCTTGACGCGTACTCCAATGCTCCAGCAAAGCGAAAATGTCCAATGTGTGCACAACCATTTGCCATCTCGGCCAGACCCACGTGTCAGAAGGGAAATTGCGACAGGTCACCGGGTATCTGAGTTTTCCTTTGTTAGTTTGGTTTTTCATCATGCTGTTGTTCAATGTTAACTCGAACTATGGCCATCTGTCCTGGTTTCCTTCGGGCAGGACAGAGAGAAAAACCATTTTTAGCCTATCTTCCTAGACATATTTCCCCCCAAACTCTGCTGGTTTCCAGTAAAACGACAACATATTTGGTGGCTCGGGACGACAATATCTCTGTGTATTTTTGTCTATGTTTCTCTGTCAACTTAATATAATAGGTACTGTCCCTTTTTTACTTAAAAAAAAATAAGACATTATTAAGCCCTGAATTAATCCCAAATATCAAAGCATGGATAGTAAACCTAATTCGTAGTTTCAATATCTACCCAAAGGGATATTTTAGAGGAAAAAGAAGAAAACCAATATGAAGAGATGCAAAGTAATACGAATACAAGTGAACGTTTTAAGATGTGAAACTAGTCTTAACTATCAAACTATGATAAATACATTTATTTTTTAATTTTAATAAATATTTTAATATTTAAGAAAAGTGATATTTAAAAAATGTTAGATAAAAATTATTTAAAAATACAATGTAATAAATCTAGCATGGGCTAATGAGAATGTTGAAGTAATTTAAGGGAAGTTTTAACACTAATGTTGTTAATGAGAATCATACACATATTGTAAGTAAAATGATGTTATTTAAAGTTAGTTCATTATTTTGATGAGAACCACTTACAACAACTCTCAAGTTGGTGAAAATTTTATAAGTTTTGAAAAAAGAGTATGTAAATCTTAGTAGACTCAAGAACTTGATATATATTCTAGGTTAAATTCTATAAGTACATCTACTATCTTTAAGCTATGATTTTATTTTAAACATTATAATGAAGAAATCGATGATGATGGAATTTAAAAGTAATAAGTTTTGGCCTCATCTCATTTGGTGAATAAAAAAATTAATAGTAATATTTGCATCCATGGGTTAAGAAGTTAAGAAACTAAAAATACACTTGTCTAGTTTAGATTTTTTTTATCCTAATGGCGCCTTAAAGTCACACACATATTTATAAAAAGATGATATAAACTTAATTTAAAACCATAAAACAAGCAAACCATGACTTCCAACCATATATAGGTTTCTATATTTTTTAGTATTTTAATATTTTTTAAATTATTCAAATTGTAAGACATGCCTATAAAATTTTAGATTTGAAATTTCTAAGTAATTAGACAAAAGAATATTCACTGAAAAGGCTATATAAAAAGAGATGTTTCAACTATAAGATTCACCCAGAGACATCATTTATGTCATTTTGATATGTACATATTTATTTTAATTTAATTTACCTTAACTGTTCTATAAATATAAACAAGCGAACATTGTATTGTCTTTGAGTGTTTTCCAATCAACTTTAGTGAACATAAACTCTTGCACAATTTATTTTTAGAAAGTTTAAGCAACATTATTATTAACTGTGGAAATCTTCATACTGGAACATAAAATTTATCAACCTCAAAGGCCACCTTTAAGTCAATTTGACTACTTATCCATAACAATTGAACCTTTCCAAATTGCACTTTATAAATGGTTGACCTCCATATTCAAAATTATATAAAGCACAGATTCACTCAAAATCCTTGAAACCAATTATTACCCAACTATAACCTTTGTTATTTAGCTTGAGAAGTCACACAACTTCTTTAGCACTAATTCACTCTAACTCAAAATTCTCAAAAACAATTCTTTCTTACTTAGCCTCCTCTGTGCGCTTTTGTTGGACTAAGTTGGACTAAGAATAAAACTCGTACCCTCCCTTGAACTCACATTAAAATCACATAGATTGTCTAATCAACTAGTTGTTGAATTTAAAATAAACAATATAACAATATAAAGCTAACATATCATCCACAAATTGTTATAACATATAATCACCACAAAATGCGAAATCCTTATGTAACATTATCAACAAAATCTTTTGATACAGATCAATGAAGATTACACAGAATAATATATTA